>PVIY010018305.1:0-47839 GCA_004026745.1 Myrmecophaga tridactyla | reverse complement strand
GGGTCTTATCAATTCAGGCCCAGAAGATGATAGCTAAATTTCAGAGTCGCAATCCAAGAGACATCTACTTTGGCTTTTTCCTATCAAAAGAATAAGTGGGCAGGGTCAATGCTAGGACCAATTGACTGTGAGCAAAATGGAAGCCTGAATCTTTTTCTTCTGGGATATTGACATTCTGCACTCAATATGGAAAGTGCTCCAGATATTTGGATTGAACATGTAAGATTTCATAATTTATATTGTTTTTTTTTTAAAAAAAAAAAAACGATGGTCCAGAAGTTGCAAAATCCTGATTAGTCATTTCTCCTTTTTTTTTTTTTTTTTATTAATCTGTGGGTTTTGTCTAAGCTGACACAGCACTTGGGACAATCAAAGAAGATAAATCTCCCTTGATCAGACCATGAGAGGCTGCCTGTCCACCCAGCCTTATCCTTTCGAAAGGGCGGTGCCTGCCCAGCAGTACCATAATTGCGAAGTACAGGGCACAAAGCTGGGTGTCCCCAGGGCAAGGTGTCAGACAGGATTCTCTGCCAGTTGCTAATGCAATCAAGAGCAGAAAACACCCAGAGGCCAGGACTTCCCACAGGGAAGGACTTCGACATGTTTTGGAATGAAGTGACCTGGGTTGATGCTTCTCCGAGAAGGAAGTCAAGAAAAGAGGACATGGGTTCCCCAATAAGTTAAACACAGAGTTACCATCACCTGGCAATTCCACTCCTAGGAATATACCCAAGAGACTTGAAAACAGGGACTTAAACATACTTGTACATTGCCTGGACCATGCACCCCCAAAAACCATACTTGTACATCAATGTTTGTAGTAACAATACTCAAAATAGTCAAAAGGTGGAAGCAAAACCCAAGTGTCCATCAAGACATGAATGGAGAAACAAAAAATGTGGTCCCTCCAGACAATAGTGTATTATTCTGCCATAAAAAGGAATGAAAAGTTAGGCGGGCCACAGTAGCTTACTGGCAGAGTTCTCGCCTGCTGTGCTGGAGACCAGGGTTCGATTCCCGGTGTCTGCCCACGTTAAAAAAAAGGAATGAAGTTTTGAGACCTGCTCCACCTTGAATGAACCTTGAAGACCTTATGCTGAGTGAAAGAAGCCAGACATGAAAGACCACATGTTTATGATGCCATTTAGATGAAATGTCCAGAATAGGCAAATCCATAGAGAAAGAAGGCAGATTAGTGGTTGCCAAGGGCTGAGGCAGGGGGTGAATAGGGGTGACTGCTAGTGGGGCTGGAGCTGCCATCTGGAGTGATGAAATGTTCCGGAACTAGATAGTGGTGATGGTTGCACAACAAACATTGTGAATGTACTAAATGCCACTGGATTATATGCTTAAAAGTAGTTTAAAAATTTTATGTTTATGTGTATTTTACCAGAATAAGGTTTTTTCCAAAGACAAAAGATAAGCAAAACCAAAAACCTGAGCTGATTTCTATTTTCTATAAGTGCTCACTTTGCCCAGAAAACCAAATTAAAACACAGTCATAGATCAGTTCTTGCCAGGTAACTTCCTCATTCCTTGGCAACCACCTGCTCCCCACTTTGTGAGACCCCTATGTACAACAGGAACCTGAGCTCCCTTCTGCTGTCTGAATGGGATGCTGCCCAACTCATGAGTAAAGCTGTGAGATCCTAAATTGCATGAAACTTTTTTTTTTTGTCAGGGAGCAGGCAGCCATGGAGCATCTCACACACACAGCAGATTACACTGGTGGCAGAAAAAAGGAATTTTCCCACTCTACGAGGCCAGAGAGGTCCACGATGACGGTCCTGCTGCCAAAAGCCAGCTTTTAAATAGAACCTGCCAAAGGCCAGATATGCAATGTGGGGTCTTTGAGGGACAAAGGAAGGGTAGAGACCTCATGCTCTTTCTGTGCGGCTCCAGGCCCTCCTGAGTCCAGCCATCTCTCCTTTTCAGTAGGAGGCAGAGATCTCTGAGCTGCGCTGATGGGGTCTGGGACGGGGTCTCTGCACACTAACATGGGCTTCTGCCTACAGGGTGGAACCCAGGACCCCGAGTCAGCACACCCTCTCCTGGCCCACGCCTCACCCAGGCCCAGGCTTTCAGCCGCTGGCACCGTGAAACTCACCTACAGCGCATGAGCAATCTTGGCTAGAAGCAAACTCTGGTGTCAGATGGAAAGTCCTGGGACGAGCACCTTCCTCCAGAACCTGGGGTGGCGGCAGCACGGCCACATGCTAGCTGTGACATCTTGGGAATGTCCTTTAATCACTCTGAGCCTCAATTTACCCCCTTGCACAGAGGAGGACAATCCAGAGAAGCAGACGAGCTCACCAAGTAATACTTTGAGCATGTCTGGACTGCAGTGAATGCCAGATAAATGTCAGCTGCTAGTGTGATAAATATTATTACTGTTCATACTCCAACATCTTAGAGGACTCTAAAATCACAATTGCCCTCTTCATTTCTCCCCCGGGAGCACTGTCCAGCTGTTTTACCTGGAGCCCCTCTCAGACAACACAATGCTGAGTGTGAAGGTCAGATTCAGAGACAGAGTTAGCAGCTGGACAGAGAAATCTCTTATAAGAGGTAGGTTTAGGGTTTACATGCAGGGTCTGGAGGCAGACAACCTGGGTTTGACAGTCTCACGTGCCAGCTGTGTTACCTCAGGCAAGTACATTACCTCTCTGAGACTCAGTTTCCTTATCTGTGAGATGGAGATCAAGAGGCCAGCTTCCCAGGTGTGTGGTAGGGATGATAATGCAGGTACCATGCATGGCTCCTGGCACACAGTCACCATGCCAGCTACCCAGACTTCATGGCCCCCCACACCTGCTCCTTTCTCAACATGGAAACAGCCAGAGCAGGGGCAGAGGCACAAAATCAGGTGCCCGCAACACAAAGATTTCTGGGAAGATCCCTCTCAGAGCATTTGGGGGACATGCCCCTGCTCATCTTTTCTGCAGGACTCTGGGCTCTTGCCCATCCAGTACCTAGATGCCCTGACCGAGCAAGCTCACTCAGTTCTGCCAGGGCGGGGTCCCAAAGACTCAAGATAGAAACTCACACCTTCGGTCTGGGTGCAGGAAGGCTGGTGTTTGCACAGACTCCCAACTGCTTCTTGGCCAGAGCAACAAGTTGCCTTTTGGCTGAAAAGAGGACCAGCTAAAGTGCTTTTAGACTGCAATGAGGAGGTGCCAGCTAAGCCCTTCCCGGCTGATCCACCAGCCCAGTCCTTGGAAAGGGAGCTACAGGGTCTGCCCACATAGGCAGCTGGCTCAGGAGCTCTCCCTCTGGGCAGCTGATCCCCCCAGAAACCCAGAGACAAGTTCTCACCTCCCAGCACCATTCTCCCAGCACAGCAGGGGTTTATGAAGATACCCATTCTAGATGAAGAAATCCAGGAAACCATTTCCCCCAGCCTGGCAGGACTCTGACATGCCCGCATGCCCTGACACCTCTGTCTGGAGCTCTGGGGTCAGTCCAAGCCCCTGCTCTGCCTAGTCAATGCACTCTACCTCTTTGACCCTCGGTTTCATCACCTAATATACGGGAATGGGAAGGCTACCTAGCAGGTTTGTTGCGAGCGAAATCATAAAGGGGCGTGCCCTTATAAACACAAGCTGTTATGATTATCCCAGCGCTCCACACGTGGGCAGATCACATTCGAACCATGCCATCGCTTTTCACTTATTGACGCCCACTGGGCATACAGGAACAGTAATCACACAAGGAAGGCCAAAAGAACGTCGCCTCCGGGCACAGGGAGGGATCTGAGGTCAGCCCGGTCTGAAGGTCTGAACCGGCGCGGTTGCTTCCCAGCTGTGACCTGTGCTCTCTGGGTTTCAGTGCCCTCATCTGTACAAGGGGTGCCTGCCGGCGCTCGGCTCTGAGATGCAGGGAACGGTACACAGCAAACCCCAGGAGATGCTGCCTGCTGTGGTCACTTCTGCTCCTCCCAACGCCGGGCGAGAGCCGAGCGGATCCGGACAGCGGATCGCAACTCGCAGAGCGGAGCTGGAGACGGGTCCAGAGGAGGAATCTAAGTGACACTCACCTCCGCAGGGCTCCACTCACCACCTCGCAGGCGTCTCCGACGTCGAGCGGCAGTAGCAGCGCGGGCACGGCGGGCACAGCGGGCACACGGACCAACCTCTGCACACAGGACACTCGGGTCGCAGCGGACGCGAGTGGGTTACGAAGCTCCCGAGCACCGCCTCTTGTAGGCTGCCGGGAGTGTGGAGACCACGCCCCTGGCCGGTCGGCGGTGCTGATAGGCCTGCGCAGATGCGGCCCTGCCCAGGCCCCGCCCAGGCCCCGCCCCGAGCAGGGGAGGAGGCGCTGGCGCCCAGGGGTGGGCGGGGAGGGTTGGGGCCGCTGGCGTCCCACAGCCCGGCCGGCCGAGCAGGGGATGCTCCGTTTCCTCATTGTGACCATAAAAGGGTCATTTTTATTGAGCGTTTACTATGAGCCCAGCGCTGAGCTAAACTCTTTCCCTCAGGGGTTTGCAAACTCATTAAATCCGGTCTTTGTGTGTCTCAGGGGGAGAATGGGGCTAAGGTAACCTCCCAGGTTGTTGCAAATGAAATCAGGAATTTATTCCCACCTTCTGCAAGTGGGGAGAAAACATCACTCTCCCGACGCATTCATTCCATCCCAACCTAACACACAAGTGCACACACACAACTCACACACAGGCTAATTATCTCCATTTCACACATGAAGAAAGAAGCTGCTGGGACGGGCTAACCACAATACCGCTGTCCAGGCCATGCGCCTTAAGCACTTTATCTCATTAAAATTGTCACAGGAATCCCCTGCATGGGACTTACCCCATTTCACAGCTGGGGCTCGGCACCTGGCATATGCGTGGGTAGCAGCAGCAGGCATTTAGCATCCTCAACCTCAGGATGTAGGTAAATAGAGAAACGAATTTAGAGCCAGGAGAAAACACCTTTGAAACATCTAAATCCAAGTCCCTTGCCGGCAGGTAAAGAAACCAAGGCTGGAGTAGAAACGGGGCTGCCTGTGCTCTCTGCCCAGTGGCACCATGTGTACTGGCACACAAGAGCAGGAGTGGCCCCGGCTCACGAAGACACTGGAATTAACCCATTCCATCATTAACCCTTCCACAGATATTCTTGGAGCCCACTCGGTGCCAGCCCCTGTGCCCTGTAGAGGCGAGCAGGCACCAACGAGCCCTTCCAGGATCTGAGAGTCCTAGTACAGGGCCACTCAGCTGGGACACCAACTCATACCCATGACCTCGACTTCTAAACCATGTGGCCAGAGGGGATTAGGGGCTTGGGATTTGCCATAAAATGAACCTATTGTGAGGTTCTGAGCCATTTCATCTCTCCTTAGTATTTCAGTCAAGCTAACATTTCTTAAAGGGATGTTATGGCTGGGTTGCCTTTTGTCTTTGCTTCACTGGGTCCTGATCCAGGTCCCATCGTTTGTAATGAAAGAGCCCTGGTAATATACTGACCCTGCCTCGCCTCTTTGGAGCCTTGTGTCCCCTCGGCCTCAGCTACCAAACCCCTCTCTGGCTCCTTGGAAGCCTCCAGATGCCGCTGTTACTCCACCTGGCACAGAGGGTGTGTCGACTGTCGGTTCTTCCCTCAAACCCATGTCCCCTGTCTGCCTGACTCATCTCTCTCTCTCTTTTTTTTCCCCATAATGCCTCGTCCAGAGAAAGTCCTCAATAAATTTCATCTAATAGAATAAAAAAATGAACTCTGGTTTCATGACCCTATCATTCATTTATTTTTAAAACTCAATGTGTATTTTCTGCCTCTGGCTTCTCATGGGGTAATTTGCGTTGGATACATGTGCGAGACGCCATTAATGGAGTAGCCCATTTAATGCGTTGTGAACTGCCTCTCTCCACTTTAAGGGGTGCCCTACCCACTTTGGGATTTGCTGTCCACGTTCCTATGTGAGTCATAGTTCTAGATAGTTAAACTGTTCACTGTTTAGCCTTTGGCGTCCCAAACTCTCCTTGTAAAGAGCTCTTCTCTCTTTACATGGCAATTTCGACTTTCTTTGGTTCTTTCTATTTCTCTCCTCTGTCAGAAAATTGCCTGGCATGTATAGAGGCTCAACAAATATTCAATGGACAAATGAATGAATGCACAGATATTTTAACAGAACAGCAGTGACTCCTGGGTACCTCTCTCCAAACTAGGGGACCCTGGTCTTGGTTCGAGTTCCCCAAAGCACCCCAAGCCAAGTGTTCAAAAGCAGGCAGTTCATTTGAGAGGTGTAAAGAATAAGGAAAGGAGGTAGGTTAGTGATACAAGAAATGGAAGGGAAGAGAAGGCAGCAAAGAGGTGTTATTATGCCAGCTACCACGTGGGCAACTGGAGAATCTCTGGGGGGAACTCTGGGCAATACACACCTCAGAATCATCCCAGCCAAGAGTTCAAAATCTAGGATATTTATCTCAACCCTGTCAGACATTGTTTAAGGACTGTCCTGGGGATTCATTAAATCCAACGCACTTTGGGGCCACCACACTCCTGGACTATGTGGGTTTCTGACAGCCCAAGTGCAGTCCTCCAACAAAGACACAGGTGTGGCCATTAGAAGTCAGGCTGGTGTGCATGGAAATGGTTGGAGTCTGAGGGGAAAGGAGTGAAAAACACTGATGGCCACTCCAGTCCTAGAGACAGTGTTTATTTACCCTACACTTTGTCCCTCTGAGTGCCCCAAGCCTCCTACTGGCTTGGCTTTCCTTTGCTGAGGCTCATCTTCATCAATGTGGCCTTTTGAGCATGTTTACCCAGCTCAGGGCTCCTTGCCACCATGTTCTGATGACATAACAACACACTCTAGCTCTCACTTGATTGGGCCAGAAGGTGACACCTGCTCAAACAGGCCAAGATTCTATCTCTAGGACATTGGAAAGGGGAGATAGTTACAGCCTGAGCTGGTCCCTGGGACAAAGGATATGTGGAGCCCAATGCAGGGTGGGATCATCCCGTCCATGGCAAGTGGGTAAGGACTGGCTGCAGAGAAAGAAGGGAGGGACCCCTATGAGGAGGGGAGAAAGCACAGTCAGGGGATGTGGTACCTTTCCAGGACTATTTCTAGTTCTCTGAGGGTCTTGGCTTTCCTTGAGTTCTCCAGTAACCTAGGAACCTACCAAGAAGCCCCTTTCTTTGTTTATATAACATGACCGGGTTTTTGTTACTTGCAACAACTTCTATACAGATATTGCCCAGATCTTCCCACCTAGCAGGGCCTCTCACTGTCCAAAAGAGATGAGAGTCAATAACAGATGTGGAAGCCACCCTTGTGTCTTTCCTCTCCCAATACAGTCAAGTCAGTCCCACCGAGACTCTTGACAATCAATTGATACCTGTCAGTACAGAGCCGTCACCATTCTTTTTTAATTTCTCCTTCTAAGCCATAGGCATAACAAAATGGTACCCCAGTATCTCCTAACTCACTTTTTCATGGTCTTTGATGGCAAATTGAGGCTCAGTGACGTTCTGGGCTGCTGAATGGGTGTGGCAAGAACAAATGAGAAACTGGAACTTCCCAGCCTTGGCTCCTGATGTCCAGTCCAAGCGGTGTCCATAAAAATAACTGGTGAAAAAGAAACCAATGAGAGAACAAAGGCTGTCATCCCACAGAGAGAGGAAAGCAAGGCCTGGCCATCTCCCTGGATTTCCCTACCAAGCCTGCAAGTTCCTTTTTCCACATTGGGCTTCGTTATGACTAGAAGGATTTTTTTCCCTTGATCTCAAACTCTCCATGACTCAACTCCCTTCCTGGGTAGCAAACAGGATCCTTGGCTGAGAGTTTAAAAAATATCGGCGGCCAGCCTTGGAGGACTCTTAGGCGAGGATCTAGGTCCTTTCCAACCCAGGACCACCCAGGAATCCCAGGAGCTCATGACACACCCATTTATTCAAATTCAAATGTTACTAGGGCTGGTTTCAGGCACAACTGGGTCCAGAACCTCAAATGAGATGGTTATCATTTCCCTCCCCTTTCCTCTCCTGGCTCAGCCCGGCCCTCTGTGTGGCCACATTCTCCCCTGATATTCCAAGAAGCAGAGAACGTGGCTCCTGGCCACCCCCAGTTCAGCGCCTTCCAGCCCTGTGACCCATCTGGCTGGGTGCCTCCACTGCACTGCCAGTTGAGAAACAGAATCCCAGGAAAGGCAGGGATTGGCCTGGCTGGGTCACACATGGGCTCAGGCAGGTGGTGCCAGGCCCGTCCTGTTCCCGGCTACCAGCACATGCATTCCTCTGCTAGGCGCAGGAGCCCACGCATGCAAGGAACCTCAGGGAATGACACCCTCAGGTGCAGCCAGCAGCCCAAGATCTAATGGGAACCAACGTCTAAGGCCCGCTCCTGCACCTGGGGGAGGAGCACTGCACTGTCCCCCTCCCTCCACGCCCCCCAGGGGACGGGGGCCCAGCTGCCCTCAGTGTCGCCGGCCTCCTAACCCAAACTCGGCAGACACCTCTTCCCTGTCTCACCTCCTCATTCTCTTACTTGTATTTCCAGGGACCCTCTCCCAAATCAACGCCTCGCACTCACATCCCCGTGTCAGGGGCTGCTCGGGGGGCACCGCAACCCTAACGTGGGCGCACCGACCACGGGACCGCCGGCAGGGGGCGGGGCGTTCTGATTGGCTGGCCCGGGTCACGTGGCCGAGTCACGTGCTCGGAGTGCGGGCAGAGCGGTTGCGCCGTGGAAGGGGCTGCGCAGAGAGCTGGCCGTGATGGAAGGATCTGGAAGGATGAGGCTGACACGGTTGGGGCTCTGTGGGCAGAGGGCAGGTGGGGCGCGGCGCAGACACGTGACACACAGCAGCTCACAGGGGGGGGGGGGGGGGGGGGGAGCGGGCAGTGCCCAGGTGTGAGGGCTTCAGGCTCTACCTGAGGAGGAGAAAGGACGAGGAAGCCCAGACAGGTTTGAGCGAAGCGTGACTCACTAGCTGTCCACCTCAGGCAGCTGATGCGGCGTCTGTGGGGAGGAGCCAGAGGGACGTTTGGGGGGAGCTGCTGGCCCCAAAGAGGGTGGGGGTCAGCCACGTCCCCCTGAACGACCGAGCCCTGCGCCCGGAGCGGCCTGGAGGACAGCCTCGCCTAGGAGGGCTTCTCGCCGCCGCTGTCACGCCGAGGAAGGGGGCGTTTGTCGTGCAGCTTGGGGAGGGCAGAAGCGCATGCTGGTGGCAGGGTTGTCTCCAGGAGGCTGGGGCACCCTGGGCTGTCAGCGTGCCCCTCGCCGAGTGGCGGAAACGAGAGCCGCCACGTGCCGCAGCTGCTGAGCGTGTGACACGAATGTGGGTGCGACCTGAAGGATCCCATTTAGCCAGGAGGAAACCAAGGTCCACACGCGTGGAACAAGTGGCCCAGGATCGCACAGCAAGATGCGCAGCCAGGGCCAGCTGCCTGCCACACCTGAGCTTTTAACAGCAGGTGGTGCTCTGATGAACCTTCCTCGGCCTGATGCAGGCCTCTGGCCCTGCTGGGATCCTGAGTTCCCATCACGAGCTTTCGGACAACAGGGGTCTCTGTTGAGGCAGAGAGGTGGTCAGACAGGGCTTACACCATTGGATTCTTGGGTTAGAAAGAACTGGGATATTAGGGGAGGGTGGTGTTTTTAACTTTTGCCACAAGACTTGGGATGAAAATGTTTTTATGGTTCTGAAAAACAAACAATTATCCTGGAACACTCACCATTCCTTCCTCGTAAGCCAAGGAAAACTTTACAAAGAGTGATGAGGCTGCCAAATCATCAGTACTCCAAGTGACACGATTTGTGGCTGCCTTGGGACCACAATGCCAGCTTCCCAATTCCCCTCTCAGGGCTAGATCCTTTACCACCAAATTCTCCACTTGTGGCATGAGCTGCTCAAGGTGACTCCTAATAGCTTTTCTCTTTTCTCCCTTAGCAATAACAACTGATTTCTGAGTACATTGTCACTCAGGTAAAAGACTATATTCCCAGCCTGCCTTGCAGTGTCTCCTGTTCATGGAACTGAGAAGTGAGTGGAACAGTTGTGACTTCCAGAGAGGGGAAGGTGTGCCATTCGTTGTTCTTTCCGTCTACCTGACCGGCACATAGGCATGAAGGCTGGAGCATTGCAACCATGTTGGGCAATGAGGTGCCTTGGGAACAGAGGTCATAAATGGTAGAGCAACAAGATAGAAGGAGCCTGGGT
This sequence comes from Myrmecophaga tridactyla, assembly GCA_004026745.1. Lineage (NCBI taxonomy): Eukaryota > Metazoa > Chordata > Mammalia > Pilosa > Myrmecophagidae > Myrmecophaga > Myrmecophaga tridactyla. The sequence continues at coordinate 37,674 of PVIY010018305.1, read as the reverse complement.
CGCTGACATTATAGGCTTCTGTGCCACTCTGCCTGCCTATTTTAGACTTCTTTTACACAACTTCTGTCTCTATTTGGGAGGGGAACAGGAGTGGTGGTCTTTATAATTCGCAGTAGCTAATCCTGACACACCTTTAGTTTAAAAGTGAAAATAAGTCTAATATTAGAACAAAGGAAATATTTCTAATGTTTCTTAGTTTTGTTTACTTTCTGGAGTGTCCTCCATCTGGCACTTATTTATCCTTGGAGGAGAATGACAAAACGGAAGTATGATCACATCTCCAACAAGGGGGGGTGGGGTAGGACTGCATTTCACAATTTTATTAAAGCCTCCTGGTGCACGTAGCTTTATAATCAGAACAGCCAAACCCCATAACTGAAAAACACCTGGGTGCCTGTCCTCACCCAGGTTTCCTGCCCCTTCTTGTTTCTCTGAGAGCCAATCATAGGAATCATAGCGCTGATCACCAGGAGTGGAAATTCCTCTGGACAAAAGCCCACCTGGTCGCTCTTTACTCCTGGATAGTCAGGACACTTTTCTTAGGAGGTGGAGTCCTGGGCTTCACACCCCAGGTATGGAGTTTGTAGAAGAGTCCAAGCCTTTCTGGGCTCAGCCTGGCAGAAGCTGAGCCTGGGCAGGCTGCTGGCTCCTCTGGGAAACAGTACCCCAGCCCCTGGGTGTATGCTGGGGCTCCTGCAGGAGTCCGGACCCCTCTGTGCCAGGCAGGCCGATGGGTATGGGGACAGGGCACGTGGAAGCTCCCTCCCCTCCAGCCCCCACCAAGGGAACCACAGGAGCCTGCCTTCCTGTCGGGGAGAGGGGACCCTCACATCGCCTGGACTTGACCTAGCTCCACCTCTTCCTGCCTTGAGACCTCAAAATAGTGACTTGGCTTCACTGTGCCTCGGTTTCTCTGTCTATGACATAGAGATAATAAGATCCACCTTATAATGTTGTATCAGCTGTGTTCATCTGGAGGGTTCTTAGTTGTGAGTGGAGGCCTCCCACCTTTGTCCTCCAAGTTGTCCACACTCCTGCCCTCCATAAATATAACCTCTGCCAAGCACCGTCTCTACCTGACCCCTCCCAGTCACCTAAGAGCTGAAATGCTGGAGCCGGAGGCAGCAGCGTGGAAAGGGCACACGTCTTGCAGCCAGAGAGATGTGGCCTTGGGTCTCAGCCTCACGGCTTCTTAGCTGTGACCTCAGGCTGCTAAGGCAGTCCCTCTGGGTCTTGGTTCCTTCTCCAGGGAAATGGGAAGGAAGGAGATGCACTTAGCTCCTGCAAGAAGTGTGGGCGTGGAATGGAAACCTTTATGGGTCTGGCACATCTCAGGTCCTTAATAAATGCCAGCAGTTGAGATAACATGCTCCAGTACCCAGTGAGACCTGCAAGTGCCAGGGGGTGGGCAGGCTGGAGGCCTGGGAAGGGCCCTCCGGAGCTCACCTTTAGGCAGTCTGGGGTGGGGTGGGGTATTTCCTGATCAGTTGCCCTTTGGATTTCACCATGACTTCCGTGTCCAGCCCTGAGGGCAGAAATCACTCCTTATGAGAAATACAAGGCATTCAGATGGACATACTTCAGAGATCTCAACGACAACGTAGCGGGAAAAAGTCTGTGGACTTCCTGGGGGTTATGTATGTCATTGTGATGCTAACGTATTGAGAAAACACATGTCAAAAGAATTCAGACCCTTGGACAGATAAAATGACTCCTTGAGTGTAATAAAGCAGTGATCAAGTGAGGGTCAACGCAAACTTCCAATCCAAAGGTGCTGAGAAGCAACGAGGCAAGAGCTCAGCTTTGGAGCAGACAAGGTTTGGCCAGAGCTGTGCAGAAAGTACAAAATATCCTGCAGGATCTTTTAGTGGACAGTTGACCAGGTTGTAGGGGAAGTGTTCAGGGCATCCTCTCTTTGAAGGTTTGTCATTACATGATATGTTCTGTAACATAGGCTCGGCTGCATAACAAACCACCCCAAAATGTAGTGGCTTAAAACAATGGCCATGCATTATCCCCATGCAACACCCCAGGTTCTACTGGGTGGAAGGCTGGGTGGTCCCACTGGTCTTGCCTGGGCTCACTCGTGCAGCTGCAGTCAGCTGACAGCAAGGTTAAGGCTGAGACTCCGAGGTGCTTCACCCATGTGCCTGGCAGTTGGTGCTGGCTGGCAGCTCAGATGCCATGGCTGTCCTCCATGGGTTCTCTCATCCTTGAGTTGGCTGGACTAGGCCTCTTTACAGAATAGTAGTCTCGAGTTCTAAGAGAGCAAAGGCAGAAGTCCTAAGCCCTGAGCTTGAAACAGGTATATGGTCACTTCCTCCATTTTCTCTGGATCTGTCATTCACATGGTCAACCCAGATGCAAAGGTGTGGAGAAAACTTCACCTTGTGACAAAAGGAGTGGAAAGTCACGTTGCAAAGAGGCACAGACAAGGAGGTGGGACTTATTCAGGGCCACCATTTTGGTGATTTACCACATAGTCATTATTCTTTGGAAGAGACATTTTTTGCTTTGGCTTGGGTTGAAAGCAAGACCCAATTGGTGATGACCATCTGGAATAAGTCCCTGCAGATGAGCTCATTCTTGCAGAAGTCTCCAGGTCAAAGCATCTGTTAGGGTTTGCACATCTGTAGGTCTCACGAGTCCACCGAAGAGCCCAACCAAAGCCTGCCACGGGCTCTTGAAGATCTGTCTTCCACCAGGAGCCAGTATCACCAGTTCAACAGGAAAGCTGGAACAACCCATCATTTGGAAATAAAAATACCAATTTATCTGGGTTTACTCAAGAGGAAAAACAGAGCCCCAATGCATTCTATTTGTTAGGTTACTAGGGATTAACGGCTTTGGCTGTTGTCATTATTGTGTAGCTCCTTGGGACTCAGAGATGATTCTGTTCCACTCAGCAGACATCAAGTACATGGCTACCATGTGCCTGGCACTGTGCTGTAAAAGAAGCAAGGCTGTTGACTGACCTTCCCTGTTATTCTTTATCTATTGCTGCAAAATAAGCTATTCCAAAATGCAGTGACTTAAAACGACACTCATTTATTTTGCTCTGGTACCTGCACTTTAGGCAGGGCTCCACAGGGAAGGCTTCCCTCTGCTCTAAATGCCATTAGCCCAGTCCAGAGGACCCTCCTCCAAGATGGCGGCTCTCATCACTGAGGAGTCCGCGCAGGCTGTTGGCCCCTCTCCCCATGGACCGCTCCCTGGGGCAGGTCCCATGAGCAAGCGTCCCAAGAGGATGAAGTGGAAAGCTACCAGTTTCTTAAGACCTGAGCCCAGAAACTGCCAGATTTGCACTTCTGGAATATTCTTAGTCATGCAGTTCTAGAGTTCTGAGTTAAGGGGAAGGGTCATAGGTCACCTCTCCATGGAAGGAAAGTCAAAGAGTTTCCATTTTTTTAAGCTGAGCCATCTTGGTATTCTGCACATGGCCCGGAGGTCCTCTGAGGGAAGGGCCCCTCTCGGCCCCCTCTCGGGCACCTGCCTTCATCACGCCTTCCGTTCCTCACACGGGCTGCCCTGGCCCCCGACTCTGTCTCAGGCATTTCTCTCATGTACCAAAGCAGTGGGGAGACACTGCCCTCCCCGGGGTGTCTGCACCTCTCTGCTGCCCCCCTGTCCCCCAGGCTCTGAACTTGTTTTCCAGAACTGGGCGGCGGGGGGATGCCTCGTGTCCTCTACCCCCTAGTGCTGGGAGAGCACCCCCCACCATGGTCCATCCCTCAGGGGGTTATAGGGAAGATGCTCGGGTCCTCTCTTGTCCGGGGGCACATCCAGGCCGCCCTCTGTCTCCCCAGCACGGTTCCAGTGTCACCCCTGGCATCAAGCACCGAGCTCCCATCAAGAAGCCATGCCCGGACCCCGTTATTTTCTCACAGGCCCCATTATTTTCTCAACTTCTTCCTTCTCTGTAATGGGGAGTTGGAGGGGCATGGGGAGTGGTATTAAGCTGGATGATAAGCAGTATCTCAGGTCCTCTTAGTTCACATGAAACAGTATCTCCCCAGGCCCTCCTCTGAGGATGGACCCATACACCCAGGTCTTTTGGCATGCCCCTCTTTCTAAGACGGTGCCTGGATGAGGGGGTGGGAAAGTTCGGGGTGTTCGTGATTTTGCAGGGAGAGGGGAGCCTCCTTGATACCCAGAGCCTTTGTACATGACCCAGGAGCATGGATATCAGTGTCCTGGGGCTGCCCGGACACATGACCACAAAGTGGGGTGCTCCAAATAACAGTCATGCATCCTCTCACAGCCCTGGAGGCCAGAAATAAAGCCATGTAGGTGCTGGCGAGGCCCTGCTCCCTCCGGAGACTCCAGAGGAAGAGCCTTCCTGGCCTCTTCCAGCTCCTGGGGACTCGGGCGTTCCTTGGCTTGTGGCCACATCGCTCCCGTCTCAGCCTTCACCTTCACAAGGGCTTCTCTTCTTCTGTCTCATAAGGACACTAGTCATTGGATCTAGGGCTCACCCAGTTAATCCATCGGGATGACCTCAGCCCGAGATCCTAAACCTAATTCTACTGCAAAGACCTCATTTCCAAATAAGGCCACTTTCATATATCACATGGACATATCCTTTGTGGGGGGCCACCATTCCTCAACTCCAGGGTGGTGACCCCAACGGGACGCTCTTCCTTCATCTACCCCCAACCCTGCTGGAGCTGGGCGGGGAGGATTACCACCTTCGTGGGTTGCAAGGGCATCCCTTACGTGAGGCGTTGAGTTTTCTTTCCCATAGGGCTGGTGATAAGCTCGAAGTTCAAGTTCAATAGGCTTGATTCACAAGCAGGAACCATCCAGAAATCTAGGAAACCCTTTCGTCCTCTACCGACACTGGACTTTCAGGGTTATTGTCTTAGAAAGGGGCTAAAAGGGAAAAAAAATCCTCTTTTGAGGTCAAGAAATGAAACTTGGACTCTTTCTTTCTTGCTTGGTCCCTGCTAAGCGCTTCCAGTGCCCTGGAGGCAGGGATGGGGGTGAACTGGGGGTGGGGGGGGAGGGATATGACCCCTTTCCATGAGCAGTACCACCACGGCCCCATCTTCACCAGCAGAAGGCATCAGAGCTATTCTTCTTTTTAATGTCAACTTCATAGGAGGTTGCATTTATGTACAGTAAAATGTACCTATTCTCGGTGTACATAGTGCCGAGTTTTGATAAATGCCTGCTACCCCTGCATCCCCACCACCGCAGTCATGCTATGGAACGTGTCCATCACCTTGGAACTTCCCCAGTGACCTCACCAGTCAAAGCCCAACTCCACCCCTGACCCCAGGCACCCTCTGAACTGCTTTTTGTCACTGTAGTTTCCTTTTGCCCCTTCTAGAATGCCCTAAATGGACTGTTAGGGGGCGATTGGTCACTCTTGACTCCTCCCTCCCCTCCTCCATCTGACCGGCCGCTTGTTCAGTCCTTTTGATGTTGGGGGAGGTCTCCCCAGGCCTGGCCTTTCCTGGCAGCTGCTCCCCTTTTTGGTTTGAGCCTCATGGTCTCACTTAGAGGGAGGCAGTGGACAGCGCTGGATGGGTTTGGATCCTGGACCTGCATTTCCTCACTGTGAGACCTTATGCAGTTTACTCCTTTCCTGGCTCAGCTTTCCTCATCTGAAGAATGGGGATAATGATATCAGCCTCTGCGCTGCAGGCCAATTTCCCAACAGGTGAGGACATATAAGCCACCAACTCTTCAAGCTTGACAGATGAGGAGAGATATTTTTAAATAAATAAAGAGTCATTTATTTCCTTGTTTATAATAAGTATACTATTTCACAAGATAGTTGTGAGGTTCAAATGTGATTAGGCATATAAAGTACCTGGCATCTACTAAAAGCCCTACAAATGTAGTTATTTTTATTGTCCCCTCTTTATTCTCCATTTTGCAGCCAGACTTAGCTGGAGACACACACCTGACCAGGACACTCCCCTGCTTAAACGCCTCAATGAGCCTCATTTCTGGCTGCTTTTGGGGTTTATCTCCCTCCACTATGCCCAGCTCACTGGGCCACCCCATCCCACTCATACACACACACACACACTCATCCGAGGCTTCAGCCTCACCACACTTCCTCTTGCTCCCTGTACCCACAAGGGCCTTGAGTGCTCTGGGCCTTTGCATATGCTCTTTCATCTGTCTAGGTGTTCTCCCCCTACTTCTCCACCTGGGGAGCGCCACCCCACTTCTTTTGCTTCCTGTGCTTTTACATTTATCATGCAGGTTATCTTCCTCACCTGATAACGTGGATGAGGTATCATTGAATTATTGGTCCCAATTCTTCATTCCACTGCAAGTGTCCTACAGCCTTGGGATTGCCATGGCAAATGATTGGCAGAGTACTCCCTACCTCTTGCTTTTGAGCTTGGCCATGTGATTTGTTTTGACCAATGAGCTTCTGCCGTGGCCAGAAGACAAGCGTGTCCCAGGTAGCCCACTGGTCAGAGAATGAAGATGCATAGGGCAGAATTGTATCAACCCTGAAGCTTGGAACCAAGACCTAAAATAAACCCAGTGTATATTAGGTAGTCCCAGCTCCCTTTTCCCCTTCCACCCCCCTGCTGACTTGAAGGTATGTTGCAATAAAAAAGTCTCAGAGTTACAGAAGCTGGTTACTCAGCATCACTGTGATGATAGCTGTTACAATGGTTCTATCTCCTCTTTTACTGTGAGCATGCATCTGTAAGGTAGAGCTCATGTCTTTTTTTTTCTGGTACCCCCAGCACCACTGCAGGGCTGAAACTTGGATGATTGAGAGGAAGTAAATTGTAGAAGGTCATGTGAAATAATTTACTGTTAATTTTAGCCACAGGGGAGAAAATACAGAAACCAGAAATCCAAGCACTGAAAGCCCTTCTGTGGGATAGCTTAGAGATTAAAAGAATGAGTTCTGACTGGTGGATAGTCAAATTTTGAATTCCAGCTCTGTCTTTGGACAACTTATTTAAGGTCACTGAGCCTAGTTTCTTTAGCCATTAAATGCAGAGGATAATAGTGTCCACAGAGTTACTGGAAGGATAAAAGGAAATGAGTACAGGGCTTGGCATATTGTCAGCTGCTGCCTGCCCCCTCAAAAATATATTTCTAAAATATTTGATATATTGGAGAGATAAGCAGTCTTACCTAAGAACTGTACTTAGCAATGATAAGAACTGAAAAGCACTTGTTAAGAAAGGCATCCTTTGGCTTGGAAAGTTTTAGAGATAAGAATACAGAGATCTAGAGAGAGGGTTAGGATAAGGGAAGGAAAGAGAACCAAGGGAAAAGGGAGCAGAGGTGAGCATGTTATTTTTAGTGGCCGGGCTTTTAACCTGTTGACAAATTTCTCCCATATTTCTAGAACTCTCACCTTTAAATCATCGATGCCACAATTGTGAGTTTAAAGAATAAAAGACATTCAGCTTCAACTATAATTATTCTGTTTCCTAATGGATATGAGACTTAAATCCAAATGTGTATTTTTATTACTGTTCTTTTCCTTAACCAAGGATCTCATAATTGGGCTAATTATTTTAGGTAAAACCTCTATTATCCATACATCCCTAATCAAACTTCAGTTTTAAAAATATCTTCAAGATAATAACAAAGATGAAATAGAATCAGAAAAAAAATGCAATTAATCTAAAAGGAGTCAAGAAAAAAGAGGAAAAAGTAACAAAGAAGGAATGACAAACAAATAGGAAAATGGTAGATTTTAGCCCAATCATATTGATATTTATATTAAATGTAAATGGCCTAAACACTCCAATTAAAATGCAAAGGTTATCAGATTGAACAAAAATGCAAGGCCCAATTACATGCTGTCTGCTAGACACCCATAGACATAGGCTAAAAGTAAAAGGATAGAAAAATATATGCCATGCCACATGCCTCCATTAAACAATAGAAGGTGTGGAGTAGCATTATTAGTATCAGACAAAGTAGACTTCAGAACAAGGAGTGTTTCCACAGATCAAAAGACGTTTATCATAATGAAAAAGGGCTCAATTCATGCAGAAGATATACAAACTGGAAATGTGTACTTGCCTGATAACAGAGCTTTAGGATACATGAAGCAAAAATTGATAGAAAAGGAGAAATAGACAAATCCACAACCATAGTTGGAAATGTCAACATTCCTTTCTCACTAATTGATGGAACAAGTAACAAAAAAACTAGTAAGGTTATAGAAGACTAAACAACATTACCAACTAACTCAACCTACATATTAACGTTTATAAATAACATTACCAACTAACTCACCTACATATTTAACATATTAACATTAATTAACGTATTAACATTTGTAGAATATGCCACTCACACAGCAGAATACACATTCTTTTCAAGTGCCTCAAACATTCAGTAAGAGAGACCATATTCTGGACCAAAGAAACATCTCTCTACAAATTTAAAAGGATTAAAATTTTACATATGTTCTCTGAAAATAATCAATAAAAGAAAAATGAAGTTAAACACAAAAAAAAACAATCAAAGAAAATGAAAGCAACAAAAGAAAACGAACTTAAATGAAAATAATCAATAAAATAAAAACTTCTGAAAAATCTCCAAACACTTGTATATTAAACAGCACACTTCCAAGTAACCAATGGGTCAATGAAAATTCTCCAAGGAAAACAGAAAGTATTTTAACTGAATGAAAATGAAAACAGCATAACAAAATTTGTGGGCTGCAATTAAAGCCGTGCTTAGAGGGAAACTAGCACCATTAAATGCTTATATTTGAAAACAAGATGGGTCTCAACTCAATGCTCACCTCAAGAAATCTGAAAAAGAAGGACAAATAAAATCTAGAGTAAGAAAAAGGAAGGAAATAATGAGAAAAGCAGAAATCATGAAAATGATAACAAAATGTCAGTAGAGAAAATCAACAAAACCAAGCTGGTTCTTGGAAAAGCAATAATAAAATTGATGCAATTCCTTCTGGACTAATTTAGATAGAGCTGTAGAGTCCTCCTCTATGGTCATTATAGTCAGATAGCCACCTGCTGAGTCTGGGGCCCATGGAAGGACATTGCTTCCTGCTCATTAACCAAGCACAGTCAGCAAATTCACCTTCTGCTTCTGTGCCAAGGAGGAAACGCTTTTGATGTGAACCCCATGGCCTGAATGGGGTCCCAGGGCAGCCGGTGTGACCTGTTTCTGAGAGTCACCAAAATGACAGGGAGTCTTGGGGACTGCTGCCCCCACCTCTAAGGAGCCAGTGGGGATGTGGGCCTCTGCACGTCAGCCTTGCTCACCAACATTTTGAGACAGGGTCAGCTGCAGAGAATAAGTTCCCATAAGTGACATGTTCTTGCTCCATCTTCGGAAGGAGCCAACTTTGTGGAGGGAAAAGTGGCAGCTTTCTATGCAAAAAAACTTCTCTGGCTTCCCAGAACTCTTAATCAGAACACTAAAAAACACTTTTTAAGGGAAACTATTCCTTGCTGACATTTCCCATCAATAAATTAAAATCATCTGAGAGAGTGCGAACAGCCTTTTTTATGAGGTTTCTGTGAAGACTGCTTACACAGTGGTTGATCTGGATAGTCATTAGAAAATTTATGATCAGCAGAAGACTCAAATTCTCAAAATACGTCATTGAAAAATAAGTCTGCCCTCTGTGTTTACCTGGAAGACATGTCTTTGGAACTTTATTTTTCTATTTATCACGATGAGGAGTCTCCATTAAAATGGGGCAGGGTTCAAATTGTTGCCATAGCACTTCTTTGCTGTGTGTTCTCGGAAAAGTTACTTGACTTCTCTGGGCCTCGCTTCTTTCATCTTTAAATAAGCTCGATGTACGTCATAGGGCTGCTGTGGAGATAGATGATGCATGAAGTGCTCAACAAATGGGAAGTGGGGAAATAGGTGCTTAAGAAACGGTGGCTTGTTATTGTCTAAAGATTCTTGGCTGCACTTACTTGACCCAAGTACATTTACTCCCCAGTAGGGGCATGCTATGTCAGCGGAACCACCAAGCACCCCTTCCAGCCTCAGCCATGCTCCCAAGGGTCCACTAACCCGAGTCCCTGGTGTCGCAAATAGCATGGCCCCGGGACAGGACACCCAGCTGGGATCCCAGCTCTGCCACAGTGACCACATTTTCCTTTCTGGACCCTTGTGTCTCCATTTGTAAAATGACAGGCCTGGGCAAGACCGAGGACCTTTTCCCTCAGGCCTTCTCCACTTTTCCAAGGAAGAGTAGAACTAAATTCAGCTCAACACGCAAACTTTGGAATGAAGCAGAGGAACACAGGCGTGTCCCGGCACAAAGTCTTGCAGTGGAATCTCACAATTTTGTAAAGGAAAATCACTTTCCAAATTCAACTCAGATCGACTCCATGGATCCCCGTGACACCAGGATACACTGAGCTCTGCGACGGAGCCCATGTTCTCACTCCTACAAGTGAAATCGTGGAGATTTAGTTCTGCCATGATGGAGGAAGCATCCTCCACCCTCTCTCTGCCCTGAATGCAACTAAAACCCTGAGGAGATGCTGGAGTTCTCCGAGGACTGGGAACTCATGGTGGGAAGAAGTCACAACAGACGGACCCCTGCGCTGGCTTCGCGATCCCCTGTTTTGCCTCCACTGGCCCCTGGCCTAACACAAAGGCAGCTGGAAACCTGGCCCTCAGACCGGGGACGCAGAAACAACCCCGAGAGAACCCCTCTGGTTCCGGCCTGGGAAGGCACAGGGCAACTCTAAGGGCCAGGGGGACGAGGGGAACGTCCCTGAGGATGCCTTTGCTTGCTCCATCCATGGCCTCAGGCCCAGCCCCGGGCATGCTGCAGGAGAAGCCCTGGGCAGGCACCTCCGGCCCCGAGAGGTGGGCCCTCTCCCTAATCAGAAGGGCTGTGGTCCCCAGGAAACTGGGGGAGCCCACTGCTCCCCCAGCCTCTGTCCTCTCGCCACTTGGCCCAGACACAGAGACAGGAAGAGAGTGGGGGGAAGACTAAGCCCCGGCTTTCTAGCCACAAGCCTAGGAAGGAGGTCCAGAGAGCTGGGAAGAGCCCAGGAGGTCAGGAAGAGTAGGGGGCTCAGGAAGGTGACCCCAGAAAGTTGTGGGTCGTTGCTGCAGTGTCCATGCACGGAAGTCTCAGGAGCAGTTAGAAAATGGATTGAACTATATGGAAATGCAAGTGGCAAAATTTTGGAGATAGCATTAAATGCATCTAGAAAATCTCAAGGAGCCTACAAAAAAGCTTATAGAGATAAGTGTTCAGCAAGATCTCAGGATACAAGGTCAACACACAAATATCAATTCTATTTCTAGATATTACTGTAACCGAGAAATTAGGAGTTAAGGGATGATTATGATTGCTGAATCATTAAACATATTCCTTTTGCTTTCTGGTATACTAGAGTAGACAGAGGGAAATACCTAAAATCCCTAAACTGTAATCCAGCTGCCTTGATCTCTAATGATTGTATAGCCTTTATCTCGGGCCCTCGTGATTGTAAAAATCTCGTGACTGACCCTCACCTGTACCCATTTTATCTGGTTCTTCAACTTTGGAGTCCTGTAATCACTGAAGACAGCCCCTAAAATTTATTAATGAAGGATCTTGGGTCAGCCCTGAACTAACCTATATGAACTAGCATATTAGGAAAACAAAGTTTGTTGGTTTTTTCTCCTCCAATAGAAGAAATTTGATAATGAATTTTTGAATTGGGCAAATGCAATTTTATTCTGCTTGGGTATATTCTCCTTATATTTATACAAGCTTACTGATAAAATAAACTAATATTATAAGTACAATCTCAAAATTACATTTATATAATAAAGTGTGATTATGCTGATGCTCCAAATATACCCTATTTTAAAAAGCAGTTAAGTTTAGTAAGAAATATTAATAAGATTGTTTAATAACCTTGATTACCTGGATTTCAGGGCATCTGGCTTTTTAGTTACTTTGCCATTTGTTACCTCAGTATGTGGAAGAATTTAAATGTGTAGTGGCTTTGTTAAGGTCAATTGGCACATTTTTAGTTAGTAGGTGCTGTCATGAATGGGGAAGACATAATTCTTAGCTTCAAAGAATTGTATTTAGAATATATGAGTACCAGGGCATATTTTAAAACAGTAGTAATAAAAAGAATAAAAATGCTGCAAGAATTTAAAAAACAGATAAAGAATGACCTAAGGAGACCTCATAGAAGAGATGACTCCTGTAAGACTTTTAAATAAGAAAGTAGCATTTAAATATATAGAGCCACAACTTAATTTTGTGAACTGATATATTCCTGGTATTATTTAGTACTTAGGAATAAGGTTGAAAACTTTGAATTCTTTTCTGGCTATAAGTCCCTTAGTTATTAAAAAACTGATTATATTTTAAACTTGAGCTTTTCTGACCTTTGAAGGTGGTGCTGGGTTGGACTGAAATTTTAGGCATATTATAAAGTAATCGTGTGTGTGTGTTGTAAGTATAAAGTATAGAAATGCTTGGCTGTGTTCCAAATCCAAGCATAAATTTCTTCCTTCTTCTGTTGTTTTATAGTATCTCTATCTCTTCTCCCCTTCATGAATACTGTTATTGGAAGGAGGAATGGATGTTCAAAAAGCTTTGTGAATTTGTTACCAAATTTATTTCTGATTATATGCAGTCTGGGTACATAAAAACTATAGGTAGGATGGACAGTATTTTTATTATTTTCCATACTAAGATGATCATATTCTCTGATTAAAGTAAATTTTATTTGTATGCTGACTACGAGCCCTAATTGAATATAGAAAGTTATAAAACGTTTATGAAAATGAATTCTGCCTATCATACTTAATGCTGACCAAAAATTTAATAAGCCTGTTTATAATATGCATATTTTTAAAAAGGCTTTTGTGTCAAACCGTGTATTTATACAAAATTAAAGTTTAGTTTTCTCTTTCAAAATATTAAAATAACAGATTTTTAGTCTGCTTTTACTGAAAAGTTTTTTTTAAAAACCTTTTCTTAATCATCCGTGTACTCTGTCTAGAAGACAAAAATTTTGTCTCAAAATAATATCCTTGTTAATTTGTGGTTTTTTTGGTATGCTGTACAGCAGGGGTCACATTTCATTCTTTTTCCATGTGAATATTCCATTATTGCAGCACTGTTTGTTGAATTTTTGTTTGTATGGGTTTTTTGTTTGTTTCTTGGGGAAGTGCATGGGTCAAAAATCGATCCTGGGTCTCCCACATGGCAGGAAGAATTCTACCACTGAACTATCCTTGCACCCCACCCCTTATTAATGTTTTTGTTGGCCTTAATATCCTTATTTAGGAAGATAAGTATACTCACTTTTAAGGGAAAAGCTGTTACAAATAATTTGTTCTTTCACCTTGTGAAAATAGTGTAATGTATTGCATAAGAGGTGTTTGGGAAGTATTACAGTGGTTGAAGGGAATTTACCATTCTGTTGTTAGCTAAATTTGTATAGGTTAAATGTTATTCATATATTTAGAGATTGTATAAAAATTCCTAAAGACATAGCAATGTTCTCACTGTCCAGGTTATATCCTGATACTAATCTGTACAATGCTAAATAACGGTATGATGTTGTCAGTCATAGTTTTAGTTATTCTTGGAAAAGATCATAGGAACAGTGAAATTTACTTGTCAGTTGCACTACTTTGCTCTAATGCTTCTCTAAGAGTATATGGGGTCAGTTATAGGTAAGAGATTCCTCTGCAACAAGGTAAAGCAGAACAAATATATCAATTTTATTTTATCCGTTAATTACATAACTGGTAAATGTGTAAAGGTGAAACGGGACAAAACCTCTGCAATGGTCTATCAATATGAGACAACTGTCAAATGTTTTTATTTCTGAAAGTAGTTTCATTTAAAAATCTTTATAAGAAAACTAGGGTTTAGATTGTGAGCTTTTATAGCAGTCACATTTACTCTTGACCTTAACTGTTTTCTAAATTCTGAGATTGCTTTGCTCTTTATGATCTGGTATTTCCCTGGAACTTTAAGTATCTGTGTGACACCTGAGACTCAGAGAGTTCTCCAGCTCTGAAAGTCAGCATTACTCCATACAGCAGCTGTTAAAGAAACTGAAAAAGAGATCAAACTCTGATTAAGAATGTGACTGAAAACTGATTTGGTTAAGATAAGACTAAGGTAAATCAGAATACAGGATTAAAAATAATATTGTCTATATTTTCAAACTTTAACTTTAGTGCAAGAGCAAAAGAAGAGATGTTTATCTTGTCCAAAATTTTAATTATCTGCGAAACACCATCTAATTTAACCTGTCTGTTCATTTTACAGTTTAATTCAGAATTAATTGTCATGGAACCTAGAATAAGGAATAAAATCTTGATATTCTATACAAGTTAATGTTACACCCTGATGCATTTCAAATTTGGGGCAAAAAAATGAAAAAGTATTTACAAAGTCCCTTGAGGGACTAGAGAAAAGTCTAACTGCTCAACTTCCCCACCTGGAGAATTCTCTTAAGCAATAAAGTCTTCCAATTTAATAAGCCAAGCCCTCCATCTTGAGGCTTTCCCTTATAAAACTTATTTCTGTAATGGCAAAGCTAAGCCTACTTATAATTAATGTCTAAAAGTCATCCCCAGAGAACCTCTTTTGTTGCTTAAGATGTAGTCTTTCTCTCTAAGCTAAATTCTGACACACACCCCCCTCCACGTGGGACATGACTTTCAGGGGTGTGAGTCTCCCTGGCAAAACGGGACAGACTCCCAGGGATGAGCCTGGTCCTGACAATATGGGACATGACTCCCAGGGATGAGCCTGGTCCTGACAATATGGGACATGACTCACAGGGATGAGCCTGGCCCTGACAATGTAAGACATGACTCTCAGGCATAGGCCTGGTTCTTGCATTCTGGAATTGGTTGACTAAAAGAGGGAAAAGACATAGAGTTTCAATGGCTAAGAGATTTCAAATTGAGTTGAGAGGTCATTCTGGAGGTCACTCTTATGCAAATTTCAGCCAGAGATGCAAACTGCCACAGTATGGCAAGTCCCAACCAATAGTATTCCTAGAAACCATTAAAAATACCCTGGGTTCTATATGTTTTACTTAATAAGTTTGGTTTTCAGAGGCTTAAAGCCTCTAGATTGTTCACATGCCACATAAGCTCTGAAACCCAGAAGTACTGGTCTCTCCAAGAAAAATAATCAGTTTCATCCCTCTGCCCCATAATGTCAACACCCCATTTTTTCTGCATGAAGAAATTAGAAGAGTCATCACCCAGATATCCGTCAAGATTGAAAGATAATTATCAAATGAGAGGGAGGAGTTGCACCTGAGAAATTAGGGTTTAAGAGATGATTATGATTGCTGTATCATTAAACAGATATTCCTTTTGATTTCTGATATATTAGAGTTGACACAAGGAAATACCTGAAATCTTTGAAATGTAATCCAACTGCCTTGATCTCTGATAATGATTGCATAGCCTTTATCTTGGGCTCTTGTGTGTAGCCATTTTATCCAGTTTTTCAACTTTGGAATCTTGGGATCACTGAAAGACAGCCTTGTGAGAGACAGTCTTGTGGTCGTTGAAAGACCCTTAATGAAGGGTCTTGGGTCAGCCCAGAATTAACCCACCCCAAGCCCAAAGTTATCTTGAGAACAGAAGTTAGATCCAACCAAAATGGGCCCACCTGACATGCTCAGTAGCTTAGAGTTTAACCCGTAAGTCACCTGTACCACATTATAATGCTAAAAATCATGCCCATCATCCTATTACAGCCGCCATTTTCTTATATACATTCTGTGACTACGCATGTAATCAATCTAGCATGCTCAATAATTAAATCACCTCTAGGTGCATAATCTAGGGCCATTGTGCTCATTATTCTAAAACCTGCCCATCTTTTGATACTATAAAACTATCAGAATTACTTCAGCTTGGGGAGAAAGATTTTTGGGCTGATAGGCCATATGACCCCCTGCTTCGCGCAATGGGTTGGCCTTGAAGTAGGTGAGGCATAAGGACGACTGTGGACCCTGCATCCAGGGTGGACGGTGGTGTCACACCCTGAGACAGGTGAACAAGAAGGACTGGGCTGGGGGAGGCTCGGGAACTGCACCTCATTCCTCAGGATCAATACTCATCCATTCATTCGACAAGTATTTATTGACTTGGCTTTGCTTGGTGCTGGGAATCCTGCGTAGGGAGATGAGGTCCCCACCCTCTGGGAGTTTCCATTCTTATGGGAAGACACACAGGAAACAATTAACTCCATGACATGATGCAAGACCTGAGCAGTGCTACAAAGATGAATTCAGCCTAGAAGGGTGCTGTGCTGGAGAAGCGTGACTGGCAAGGCTTTTCCGAGACCCTGGGGCAGCAGCCTGCAGGTAACTGGGGGAATGGAACAGCTGTGCAAAGGCCCTGAGGTGGAGGTCTGCTTGGTCATGTTCAAGGTGGCCAAGGAGGCCCTGCGGACAGCATGGCGGGAGCCAGGAGAGGCAGACTGAAGTCCCGCATGCTGGGAGGGGCCTTGTGGAATAACGAGGACTTCGATTTTCATTCCGGGGTTGAGAACTTGAGGGGGGTTGAGCAGGGGGTGGCGTCCTGTGGCTTGGGTTTGGAGAAGTCTCGCTCTGGCCGCGGTGGGAAGCACAGCCTGCAGAGGTGAGTGTCAAGGTGGCTGCAGGGAGTCCCAGGAGGCTGCTGCGGATCCAGGCAGCACAGGACGGGGCTAGGACCAGAGAGGTAGCAGTAGGGGGATCCCAGATGTATTTTTCACACTGAGCCCCTGGAGCTTGCTAGGGGAGGGTCTTGGAGCATGGAGGTGACACCCAGGAACCAGAGGGTGTCCTGCGAGGGCCGAGGCCCCCGGCCTCCCAGCCCTGGGTCTCCTGTAACTGAGTGCCGCTCGCATCCCCTGCTCTCCTCCATCCTGCTCTCTTGCACCGAGTGGGAACTCCAAGAACAGGAGTTGTCAAAATTCTGGTCTCCTTTCATTTTTGTATCTCTGTAGCACAGAGTCGGTGCTCAATAAATAGTATGCTGAATGAATCAATTCATCATTAAATTGACCCGAGATTTGATTCTGGTAGTGATGGATAGTGGATTGGAAGCAAGTATTTCTGGGAAAGAAACCCTGGCTTTTGGTGTGGGACAGAGGTGGGCTCAACCAGTGTCACTGGTCCCCACAGCCAACTGGCACTAGATTAAATTCTCAGGACAGATGTCTCCTTAGCCACTTACAGTAATAATAATAATAGACTGAGAAAGTCCCCTGTAGACATGGCTAATACGTATCAATTCAGATTCAGGATGGACCCATCCCAAGGAGTTGAGGGTTTGGAAAAAATGCTTTTAGATTATTCTCCAAGTGTTTGATGAAACCTCAAAGACATTTTTCCCAGGCATATTTTCCCCCGAAGTTGGAAACCCATAAGTATTTAAAGGAGAATTTAATCCTTAGGTTTAGGATTTGTGTTTAACTCACACAGATGGAATGGCATAAGGGCTGTAGATGCCCGAGACGCTTGTACTCCCTGTTATTTTAAATCTGGAATTTGATACTTGCATTTTGGGTGCATGCAACTAAATCCAAAATCCCACTCTAATTCTCAAACCAGTACTTGAATTTCAAGAGGGTTTACATTTGGCAAATGTGTTCCTTGATGACTGGAATCAAGATAAGTCCCTGTAACCAGGCTAAACCGCGGGCCTTGGAGACCTGGGGACATTGGAATTCAGCAGTGGCAGATGGGGGAGGGCTCTGGACACTCGCAGCCTTCAGGCATTGAGACAGAGAGACAAAAACCAATGGTGTCTACAGGTCTTTGCTTCAAAGATATTTTTTTAATTAAAAAACATTAAAAATACACGTAGAAGAGGAGTTTCTCTTTGTTGTAGGTGTGTCTGTTATTTTTCTCTTTCAGGCAATGAAATTGAGAGTGATGATGAGTGTACAACTAAGTGAGCACACTTGAGACAGTAATTGGTTGTTTTGGATAGAATATATGCTACGTGACTATATCTCAACAAAAGCTGCAGATTCAAAATAATTAATTAAAAAATACACAAAGAAGACTGGGAATATGCAGATGAATAGAAAGACTGAAATAAAAAAGAGTCCTACAGAGACAACAGCAGGCAATGTTTCAGAGTAAAATATTCCTGTCTTTTTGTCCCTATGCATTGGGAATTGGCTTTCAAGGTGGCCAACTTGGGAGGGCAATAGGAGGTGGAATTTTGTGAAGAATGAGGCATTAAACTGGGAAAGCTTATGACACGGAGGTGTGGCTGGGGAACTCTCCTGGTGGCCAGGAGCCAGTGGGAGGGCAGGGACCAAAGACCAGGAACCAGAACCCCCAGGCACTAGCTGCGTCTGTCACCCCTGCAGCAGCCGTCTGCAAAATATGGACACTAGTTTCTACCCACTGCCTGGGAGGCTGTGGGCACCCAGCAGGAGAAAGGCACAAGAGAGAGGAGGCGTGCCATAGTGGATAAAGCAAGGTGAATTTAGAAACAGCTGCTACCCAAGGTTCACCTTCCTCAATCATGGCCCCCTCGTAAGATTTTTCTGAGGATTAGGAAGCTACTGTGCTAAGACTTAAGAAGAGCTGTTCAGCCTGGAGCTTGATAGAGAACTCGGTGAGTGTCCAACAAATGGTAACCAGGAAGCAAAAGGGTTTGGTAGAGATCAGAAGTATGAGAACTTATAATTTTGAGGACAATTTATTAGTGGCTATACTGTTATTAAAACTGCCAAACTCTGGAGACATTTCTGGGGGCAGGTAGGGACTTAAATCCCCTATAATGATGGTCAGCACAAAGCAGCCTTCAGCACATCTGAAGGATGGCATCAGCCCGGCAGACCGTTTGAATAGCAGCCAGTGAGTCACAGCGGGTAGTCCCTGGCCTGGCTGCTGGGAGTTGGGTTTAGGGTGACCAGTTTGGATCACTCCATGGCTGGGTCGACCTTCATCAAGCCCCCACCCCCCAGCTCTGCAAGGCACCAAAGAGAATCAGGGGCACACACCGACTGACACAATACAGAACGTTCCAGGCCACTCTAATCATGACTACCCAAACTGTTACAGCCCCAAATGTCCATCAACACTAGAATAGATAATTACATTGTAGTATACTCATAAAATGGAATATTACTCGGCAAGGAAAAAGGACACCCTACTGGTATACTCCACGGCATGGGTGTATTTCACCAAAAAATGTTGAGTGGAGAGTACAGACCACGGGTTGCCATGTCTACAAAGTTCAAACAGGCAAAATTACTCTAGAGGTTCTCGCTGTGTCCGGTGGCTCTCAACCAGGACAGTTTTGTCCACTAGGAGACAGCTGGCAATGTCTGGAGATATTTCCTTTGTTACACCCAGGTGAGGGTGTTATTGAACCCTGGCGGGTGGAAGCCAGGACGCTGCTCAATATCCTACAGTGTACAGTCTCCCACCACAAAGAATTCTTTGGCCCCACATGTCAATAGGCTGGGAAATTCTGATGATGATGGATGTCAGGGTAATAGCCCTCTTTAAGGATGGGATGGTTTTACATGGGTGTAGCCTTACATAAAAACCCATCGACATGCACACTCACAATTTGTTCACTTTACCGTACATAAGTTGTATTCCACCACCCCACCTCCCATCCCCACCCTCAGAAAAAAAATCCAGACCCACGCATGCTCCAGCAAAGCAACGGCTCACGGTTTTGTGTTACAGCCTTGTCCTCGCTGCCACTCTCATTTAAGTAGACAGAACACTTTAGTAAATGCATCACTTTTACGAATGTGAAATTAAAGGGTTTGGTTTTTGGGGATTCCAAATCAAACACGAACCATATGAATTTGCAGACTCATGGTAGCCGCTTCGTCCTCTTTCACAATATTTTCCAAACCACCACCATTGCAGTGAGCGAGAACACACAAGCACCGAGCATTTACGGGCTCCCTGAGCCTTTATTACTTTGGCACCGCCGACTCCTTCAGAGAGATCATTTCCACGAAGAGGTGATGAGCCAGGCCCATCCCTATTTGCTCAATCTGATGCAGACTGTCTCAGGGGTGTTTGTCAGAGTCCAGAGACCCTCTGTGGCCTCTGCTCAGTGGGCCAGTAGGTCAGCTCTGGAGAGGTGGGGTTTCTGGTTTGTGCTCAAATTCTGAGCTATGACTTAATCCAGTCCAGGTCAAAAATGAATTAGAGTGACACTCTGGCCAGACACTGTGGAGGATGTGCTGTGGCTACTTTTCCATGAAGAGCAGAGACTCAGAAGTCTGACCTTCACAACTGTCCATTTATTCTAATTTTTTTTCCAATGAATTTTATTTTCCGTTTGGATCATACTATATCCTGTCACCGTTAGGACTATTAAGACCAAAACACTGAAAGAGATCTGGTTTGGGGAGAAAAAACTCTGAAGTCAAAATAAAAGTGGGTTTTACAATGCAATCTTCAGACACTGGAGAGGTAACTCAATCTGTCTTAGTTTCGCCCGAGCTGCTGTTGCAAATACCACACAGGGCTTGATTTTAACAGGAGGATCTCGGTGGCTCCCGGTTTGGAGGCTGGGCGGCTGCTGTCCTCCTGGGCCGGTGGCCTTCTGGCTACTGCCAATCCTTGCAGTCCTTGGCTTTCCCATCACATGGCTGTGTCCTCAGTTTTCTCTTCTGATTCCCGCAGACTTCCAGCTCTGGCTCCTCCCCATGGCTTTGCCTGAATTTCTTCTGCTTAGAGAACTCCAGCCATCGGATTAAGCTGCCTCCCCCCCACCCCCAACTAAGACATCTTCAAACGTCCCACGAGAATGGGCTCCCAGCATAGGTGACGGGATCAAGATCAGAGTGTGGGTTTCGGCGGCTCCCTAACTCAACCTGCCACAGTCCCATGGAAGACCAACAAGGGAACCCTACGGATTATGAACGTCATTTGAATCTCAAATCAAGTGGGTGAACACCTCCAAATGAATTTCTAAAGCACAAACCATACCACAGCACAGTCAAGATGTGCAGAACTCCAGGGTTAATTTTGTGTCAAGCATAAGTTTCCAGAAGAGAAGTGGTGACAAGCTGTTTCCCAGTGGAGAAAACGTAAGGCATCCTGGCTACTGGGACCAAATTTGATTTCAGGACTTGGTGATGGCCAAAAATAGCTTAGCACAGTCATTGTCCTCCCTGCTGTCTTCCTGGTAGGGCCAGGGTGGGCCCAAGGCAGCCCCCTTAAACCCATGCCCCTAAGGATAAGAGTTGCAATCTTCTGGCTCTTCTCCCCTCTCCTCAGTCATCTCTCCCCTACTTTTTTCCTCTTCTGACCTTACCCACCTTTCACCTTCCCAGAGCCTCATCCTTTCTATTCCCTTAACTGGTCACAATGTGGAATTTAAGCTCTATTTATTGAAGGACCTGCATGCTTTCTCTGTACTTGTAAATTTAGGCACATTGAATGGTCATGTTTCTGTTTCTTTGGAAACAAATCTTAGGTTGCTCCAAACTTGGATACAGTCTTGACTGTTTAATTTTCCTGTACACTAGTGGCTTTTAAGCTTTTTAAAAGTCCCATTGTAGTTGTAAAGACTAGTAGTATCAGAAAAAATACAAGACATGCATATGCAGTCAGTGCTTGATTATTCATTTGTATAAAAGGAAGACAATTATTGATTATTGATAAAAGGAAGACAGTAAAGTAAGTCTATGAGAATGATCTCTTGAGCTACTCAAGGAAAACTCAGTCCGAGGAGCCCTGTTGACCACCCAGTACCCAGACATTCACACTATTTTTTGGAGGAAACTCAGCCAGCAGCGAACGGCTTTCTCCCTGGTGGGCCCTGACGGGACAGGAAGACACTGCCCAGACACTGGCTGAAAGCAGCCGGGCCTGAGCAGACACATCCAGAACTGCCAGGATGGCAGGCGTTCAAATGAGGCAACAGGTGAGCAGGGTCAACAGTCAAAGCAGGTGAAAGAAATTCAAAGGCCATTTGTAAGTCCCGGGCCCCAGCATGTGATGTGCTTGGAACGGGAAAGGGTCCATCTCCACTCGGACCCCTGTATGTTTCCTGCCCAGGAGGAGAACCCAGTAGGGTGGCCATCGGCCTTCACCAGCACTGCACCTGTAGATGAATTGCTAAGTGAGTGTCCCTTGCTCAAACCTCAGAACACAATGGTCTTTAAGACTGGGTTCAACCCTTCAGTAGAGCATTCCCATGATGGCATGCTGACCCCTCAAAATTCTGGTGCCTCTCCTCAAGGGGTGGTGCCACATCTGTCACATGAAATGATGCCATGGTCTCAACGGCTTCAGATGATGGATGGAAGAGCTGAACGTGGCTGAGCAGCAGCCATGGGACCTGACTCCTCTCACCCAAGCACTGAGGGCAGCACTGTCTCTAGTGATATGGACACGCATCTGGGGGCTCCTCATGCTCAGATGCCACACCCACGGGCCCCACCAAAACCTGCCTGAACACTGTCCACGACCCTGGGCGGCAGGAGCCATTCCTTACCAGGTTACAGATGAGGGGACTGGGTGTCTCAGCCAACCTTCCCAAGGTCATCAAGCTGATGAGTGGCAGCTGAGAATCAGAGTTCAGTGGCTTTGCACCCATTTATTTTTATTTTTTTTTTTTAATTTGCATATGGGCAGGAGGCACCAGGCATCGAACTCCAGACCTCCAGCACGGCAGGTCGGAGCTCTGCCTGCTGAGCCACGGCAGCCGCCCATTTGCACCCATTTCTAATCATTGTTTGAATGTTAACAGGCATTGAGAATTCACCCAGGTTATTTTCCTCTTCTTACTTCTCTGCAATAGCTCTGGCCTCTGCCTGCTGACAAGTTTACTCCTAAGTTCCAGTGACTGGGAATAAGCAGGACGTGAGCACCTGCCCATTGGACTGGGCTGTGGCTGGGACAGTTCCCCAACCCACAGTGAAGCTGGTAACTTAAGGTCATCAAGGGACCCAACACCCACAGAGATTGGGTGAGGGCCTGGCACATAGAAAAGTGCATTGTCTCGGCTAATGTTAACATCTAAAGAACAAAATAAGACAAACTTTGAGCCAAAAGAGGACCGATGTCCTGGAAAGCAAAAGAGGTTGGCCTGGGGACAGGTGTGGATGGGGCAGCAGAGTGTCCTTTGGAATGCATAGCAGATGCTATCTGAGGACCTGGCACACATTGCCTGGTTCACAGCAGGCCCAGGTGGCATCCAGGTGTTGGTCCCAGCAGTGGGTCCCACTAGTCTGTGCTACTTGCACTGGGAGGTATGGCCCCCAGTGAGGCAGGGGGCACTCAGAACCACAGGAAAGATGGGGGCCCCTTCTGAGAAAGTTTTATTCTATGCAAATTTACGTATTTTTTTTAAAAATATGACAAGTTTCATGTTATTGCACCACTTCCCAGAAGACCAGCTCACTTCTCTAGGATACTAAGGGTAGGAGGCACTGACTAGCTCTCTAAAGAACCCAGGGGGAAAATGCTTTAAGACACATGAGATCAAGTATGCAGACTACAAGGTCAGAGCCTCTTAAGTAGAAAAGCAATTCCAGCCATTCAAATATCAGGACCTTTTTTTTTTGCATGGGCAGGCACTGGGAATCAAACCTGTGTCTCCGGCATGGCAGGCGAGAAGTCTGCCTGCTGAGCCACCATGGCCTGCCCTCAGGACCTATTTTAAAGCAGCAATACATGGTTCCTGCACACAAAAGACATGGATCATGGCCTGAGAGGAGAGTTCAGAGAGGGTCCCCTGATGGAACAAGGGGTGAATGAGGGGCGGGAGTCAACGCTCGCATACAGAAGGAAACCTACATCCTATACAAGAGATTTTCTCTCATTCTTTTTTTAAAGCAGAGGAATCATTTTTCTTAAATTGTATAGAGAATCCCAACATACTCAGAAAACCTGTGGAAGCTGAGCTGCTGTCTCTGAGGCAGGGTGGGAGGCCCACACTCATGGCCACCAGGCCCAACCCCAGAAATCCGGGGCCGCATGGGACTCTCTGGAACCACGGCCCTCTGCCCTACACCAGGAACCCAAATGAACTCCAGATGGGTTAAGATGCTTAAATAAAACCTTGTAATTATTAAAACTAAACAGAACAAAACAAAACAAAAAACAGGATTGAGGTTAGTGCAGTTCTCAAATGTGCCAACAACAGTAACAGAGTCTGCTTTGAAAAGTCCACGTGCAGGAGCCCTCCAGATGCACAGACCCACGCTAGCGCGTTGCTGGTTTGAAACAGGGAGACTAAATGAATCTACACTAACATTTAACTTGTTAGAAAAACAAACGAGAAATACTTTCCCCAGACAGAGCAAATGAAGTTCATACATTTTAAAATGAAAATATCTTAAATACTAACTTGGTGTAAAAGTCCTAGAGTTCTCTGGCTTAAAAGTCAGAACAAAATACTTCATAAATTAAATACCACAGCAGCTGCGTTTGGGGAAATTTCCTTTAATGCAAATACAATGATTTAAAAGGTTACTTGTCAGTTTTTTCCAAGGAAAGACCACTTGACAAAATACCACTGTGTTCAGCAAATTATTCCTAATTATTATCAAAATGTACAAAGGGAGACATGAATGACCAAGTCTGTGAAACAAAACTCAAGTACTACAATCAAGAAATAAAAATACAATTTAAATCCCATTTAAAAAATGTACTCACTGATTAAAGTAACCTTTCTTGTGGAGGGTAAAGAAAGAGAGAGAAAGGTCAGAAAAAGAGGACTGGGCATCTGTTTGGTTTGTTCTTTTTAAAAGAACATCACTATATGGTAAAGCTAGCACAGGCTATGAAATAAATTTCATTTTTCAAGCAAATTAATTTCTCCCCCAAAGGTATTATTACAATGGGAACAGTCCACCCAAAAGGTGAGTAACAATGCTTAAAAAACAACTAGAAAGCAAGAGAAAATGTGCGATGATGGGAAAGAAGCATGCTTTTTGATCTTAAAAGAAAAACATGAAGTTACATGTAGCATTGGTTATTTCATTTGCTTAGCTAGACATAAAACTATTTTTAAAACACTAACATTCTATGTTTTCTAGGTCCACTGACTCTCAGGATATTACGAGTCTTTGCTGGGGATAAGTTAGGAAGGTATTTTTCTTTCTTGATCCAGAGGAGTGATAGAAGTCTTGAGTCTTCTTTCTCTATTTACTTCTTTGGATGGACTAAACATTTCTAAAGAGAAGCTAAACAAACCATTAGATTGATGTATTAAAACAAGCACAAAGTAGTAAATCATCATGGACTTATGCAAATTAGCTAATAGCAGTACAATACCAAATTCACTGGTTTATTTGGTTAATTCAATGCTCAAACTAAAGCAACTGTGACTGCACTCTTATCTTTCTAACCAAATCGTCTGATCAAGGACAAGTAGCCCATGAGAGCAGTCACAAGAAATTTCACTAAGGCAATGACGTCTGTTAACTGTGACGTCCACACACATTAGATCACAATGTGTGACTAATTATGTAGAAAAAGGAAAGGATAATGCTGTTTTGAGCCACTCAGGTGGCTGAGCTAGGTTATACAAACATAACAAGTAAATGGCTGCCATTTTTCATTCTGAATGGAACTCACGATGGCTCATGAACTTTTTTAGTTATTGTGTGAACAACATACCAACCAGATAAACTTCAATCACATCTTTCCCCATAGGAGAACTTTCAAATATTTTTAGTAATCATTTATACGTTAAAGAAAATTTCCCTGTAATATACCTCTAACAATACTTGGCCTTCACATTGATTTGAAAGCCACCTATAAATATGTATCAAATGCTAATGAAGGAAAACCACTGAATCTTTAGCTCCCAACACCAAGAGAAGCAAAGCTTTGGGTGATAAATGACCCAAAGCCAAGAAGATGGTCCTATGAAACTTATCAGAATACTAGCAACACAAAATACTATACATTAAGTGCAAAACTACAAGCGCAGATATGGGCCCACAATTAACTTGGGACCCTAGGCAATGTTTGGATTTGCTAAAATGGTCTGAGTCTCTATCCTTGGGCCATGAGTCACTTCAGGGACCAAATGCTGATGGTTCTTTATTGCAGGGTAGCAAGTCCTCACTATATATTCTGGCCTTCTGAGCTGTGCTGTATTGTCTGCAGCTGTTATGTGCTGATCTGCTTAAGCAAATTACAAGGTGGTGTGGGATTATCCACATGGTCTCTCCAGTGCCAGCTTCACCTTTTGAACAAACAACAGACCCACAGGATGGTAATACAGAGGAATCCTTTCCCAGCAACCAGATGGCTGAATGTTAACAGTCCAGAACTGTGCACAGGAAGCAACCTTCCTGAGAGTAAAGGCCTCATCACTAACACTCTGAGTTGAACAAGACGACTGAATCTTCTACCTCTGAGTATCTACTCTGGAAAAAGACTTCAGATCTTGAAAAGAGTTTCTAGGTATTTCTGAATCATTTCCAACATATTTTGGGCTGAACAAAATATATACCTTAGCAACTTAAAGATTATGTAGAAACTAATGAATGATGCTTCAGGAAAAAGTTTCTCATCTAAAGACATAGGACGTGTCTGTCTTAAGATGGAAGCAGGTTGAAGTATCCAACAAAAGCATTCTTTGACCTCTAATTCCTAGATTACTCTGAAAAGGCACTCCCAGAGCAAGGGGCCTTATCCTTGAGAATGTGAAACCAGACTCATGGATAACTCTTTAGCAACAAAACCACTTTTCAGTGCCAAGGGGAATGATGGGCCTCAGTTATGGAAGCTCAGCCAGAGGCCATCACATACACAAGGGACAGGATCACGACCTAGAACGCAATGAAATACTTTATATAGGGCTCTACTTAATCTTTGGCTGACTTACTGCTGGTGTGGGTTGCTTCCCCTAAAGTTAATTTGGCTTCCAGATTCCACGAGTTCCACAGGAATTGTAGTAGATTACTTTAATGAAGAGCTAATTACAATATGACTCATAAATTAGCCAAGTAAATCAGAATAGAGTTACAAAAGGTTAAATAGGCTAAGTGGATGATGTCAGAACCATAATTTAAAAAAGTAAGTTCAGAACCCCAAAATGGCACAAGCCCTCATTAGGAACATCAGATGGTAATAAGAAGAGTTTGAGAAAAAGGCTTGGACCACGTGAAACCAATTCTGCATGGACCACCCCCAGTAGAGCACCACCAACTGTCTGCAGAAGGCCGGAAGCCGAGCCCAGTGCTGGTGGCCTTACCTGCAAGCATGCCTTCTCTGGTTTTCCATCTCTTCTGTCCAGGAAGGGCTTCCTTTCCACAACCTGAGGAGAGGTACTGCCGAGCGGCCCCAGTGTCACTCAGTTCAAAGGATGCCTGGCCTTGATCTAAACCAATCCCTTTGGGGATACTGGGGTAGAGAAAAACCAGGGGAGAGTTTTCCTCTCCTTTTCTGCTAGTACAAGATTTTAAAATTTCATTTACCCACATCACTAAAATAATAACTTCGGAAATCATAACAAGCATAACCTGGGTCTTAGTTCAGTTTTCACAAACATATTAAGCTGACCAAAGGGGTGCTTATTTTACTTCTGGGGGTACATCCACGTCCAGATGAATTCAGATTACTGGAAAAGACATTCACATTCAAAGAAACATACGCAGCTTTAAACCAACTTTGTGATTTTTATTGATGGGTGACAACTTTATACTCCTAGATATCACTGAACTGTGTACAATTAGAGATGCAGCATTAGAGAAGAGCAGAGAGCAGAATCAAACAGAGCAGACTTAAGGAAATATCCATCTTCATTTTTCATTATGTGTACACAGAAGCAGCATGAGCACAATTTGAAATCTCTGAATGGCAATAAAGTTAACGACCACCCATCTAGGTAGACTAACATCTTAACTCCAAGTATTTGATCTGCAATGTGTACATAAGCAGTTTTTCATCGCACAATTATTAAAACGTATTATCTTGCTAGAACCAGCAACTTATTTTTTGCGTTAATTTATTTACTTATTTATTTTGAAGCAAGAACTATTTCTCCTCTGATAACTGGCTCATTTTTATCATTTATCAAAAACTAAAGGGTGGGGGAGAAGGAAAGTGTGATGGATTAAAAAATTTTCTTTTTAAAGGAAAGATAAAATTCATTTTCACAAATTTACAAGTGTTGTTGCTGGTGCAGGATTTATTCTACTAAGCAATTAGACTGGGAATCAAATGCAAATTCCCCCTTTTTAGGAACTGGCATTATTTCAGAAATATGTTTTTGTGTATTTTCTTAAATCAAGCGACAGTCTGTTTCAACCAAACGATTCTGATTTGGACGTTAAGTCAACATAAACTACGTTGCACACAAAGCCCAAGGAGCCTCTTTTCCATTCTAGCTCATTTTTGCAAAAGGGAGAAAAAGATTCTCTCTAAAGAGCCGTTAAAGAGAGGAAGGAAGTCAGTGAGCACTGGCGCTGTACAAGCGGGCCCCGGCACACACAGCCAGGCTGGCTACAGCAGGTCCACACGGCGGTAGTACAGCAGGTACGCTGTGCGCCCGGCGGCTGGCTTCACCACCTGGTGCTGGCTGATCACCTTGACGGTCTGGTCATCAATGCGCAGCCAGCCATTCAGGCCGATCTGGAAGACGTCCGTGGTGTAGTGCCCGCCCGTCGCACTGTTGCCGTGGTGATAGACCACTGCAAGAACAGGCAAGACGGGGCACCAGGTGAGAGATGTACTCACACAAGCATTTTTAAGGAGACTGTTTAATTCCCTCCAGAAATCTGCCTTACTTGTAGAGCACCTCACCAAAGCACATGGGATGAAGATAGGCAATTAGGCAAAGTAATGTTAAACTCAAAAAACTTGAATATACAAGAAAAAGTGATAAATATGTTAACATATTTAAAACATCCAACCTCACAATAAAAGAAGTGTCAATTAAATGGAGCTATCCCATTTTTTTCAGCCCTTTACCTAAGGATTATCAACCACCTTAACACTAACACTAAAGAGAATAGAATGAGAAAGATACTCTCCTACACAGCTGTCAGTAAAACAAACTTATAAGCCTTTTGGAAAATAATGTGGACGTATACGCTCAGAGAGACCTAAAAGTGTTCATGCCCTTGACCTAGCCAATTCCAGATTTAGACGACTATCCCAGAAAGAATGTGAATCATGGGCAAAGATTTTGGTACCATTTATAACTATTAAAAAAGGGAAAAACACAAATGCTTACTAGAAGGATGACTGGTGAATTCTACTACAATAAGATGGAATTATTCATTGAACAGAGTAAGAAGGTCAGATGATATAAGAATTGGCTTTCATTACATGAAAACCCAAGGACCCCAAGTTTCCTTGTGAATTGTGTGCAGGTACACAGGGGGAAGGGGTACACGATGACTGGAAGCCACAGCTGGCTGAGGATGCCCTGCAGAGATGGAACTAGGAGTTACTCTTCGCTTCTTTTTTTTTAAAAAAAAATCCCAATTTTCATATACATATATATATATATATATTTATTATTATTATTATTATTATTATTATTTGCATGGGTAGGTATTGGGAATCGAACCCGGGTCTCTTTGGCATGGCAGGTGAGAACTCTGCCACTGAGCCACGATGGCCCACCCCCTATAATATTTTAATAGAAAAAAATACCACTTGTTACTCAGTTTTTTTAAACCCTAAAATTCAGGGTTTAAAAGAAACTTTAGCCAAAGGCCTAGAAATATATAAGTGTTAAAACCTACAATGAAGATTTTATAAGACAGCCAAAGACCTGGCTGGTAGCAGACACAAGTCCAGATACTTATGCTGTTTCATAACTCCTGAAGAATGGTGGTTCTGCTTGCGATGAGCTGCACTATACTTGACTTACAGTGGCACCAAGGCACAGCCTTTGGCAGAATACTGAGCTGTGGGGAATTTCAGCAATGAATAAGTCAATGCACCAGATTCTAGCAGCTGCAGTCTCTAGGTAAGCTAAACAATTGCAGGAGTCCCCAAACCACTTCAGGCCAGTAAGCCTGACTGCTGAAGGACGCCGATGAGCCCAAGACTGTGGCTCCAGCTGTCAGGCAAACTCCTGGGCTTCACACAAAGTAACACTCAACACTGGACTTCAGGAGATGGACATTTGCCCTGGCCACCCACTTGACAAACAGACATGGGGACAACAACACTGTGAGGGTGACACAGTGGAAAAGCAGTGATGGCATCAATAAAAAAGGCACGGTAACCCACATGACTGCCACAGAGCACAAAAGGAGACTCGACCACACCCCCTCTGACCCCAAATTCACATTAGGAGTTTTGTCCTAAGGATTCTCACCTTGAAGGTCTAACTTCAAGGTGATTTGGTGGTTGGGGTAAAAGTTTTAAAGTTACCAAGTCAGTAGAATTCAAGGATCTGTGTGATTTACACAATTGGTATTTCCTATAATAGATTTGCCTCCATTCTGAAAATTCAAAAGAGGATCATATTCTACACATTTGAATTTCTTAAGGAGCAACCCAGGTAACTGTTTATATGGTAATACGTCACTTATATCTGGCCATCCCACATCATCAGAACAGACATGAGAATCAAAGCATTTTTAAAAAGCTCCCGTATTTTATTTAACTAGTCCCCTTTAGTCCACCCACAACCAGAGACAATTTTACAAAGTACATCTTTGAGAGAGGATTGTGGGAAGATGGTGGATTTGGAAGCAACAGGAAATCAGTCTCTATACCAAAACAAGTACTTAACTGGCAGGACCCATATGAATCAACTATTTTAAACTCTGGAGTCTTGTGGAACTGTACAAGCAAGCACCCAGGGAAAAGCTAGAGGAGAGACTGAGAAATTGTGGTAAATTTCATCCTTTGTGCAGTGGCTACCATCCCCCACCCCCAGCAGCCTAGCAGGTTGCAGTGGAGACTGTGGCCTGGGCTCCTGGCCTGAGGGTGGCCTATGAGGACCTGGTTCTCCAAAATTCATGGGGTGTATGATATGATCACCAGTCACTGTTTTTGATCAGCTGCTTCTGACTTTGAGTGCAGCCACTGTTGTAACTCCACTCAGGCATAAATGGCAGAGGAATCTTAAAGAGACAATACTTACTTATTTTTTCCCTCTTTTCTCTTTCCCTCTCCCCGTTTAGGAGCAATATAGTTTAGAAAAATTACAGATTGACTGCTCCACTCCCAACAGCAAGAAAAACATAGTAATCCCAGAGGAGTGGGAGAACCAGATTTCCAGAGTATTAACAAAATACTCAAAATATCCAGGTCTCAACAAAACATTACAAAACACACAAAGTAATAGGAAAGTATGGGCCATTCACAGGGAAAACAGAATTGGCCAGAAATCATCCCTAAGGAAGCCCATACATTGGAGCTATTATTATTGAAAGCACTAAAGGAAATCAGAAAAACTATCTGAATGAAATAATGAGACAGAAATTATAAAAAAGAACCAAACAGAAATTATGGAACTACAATGTAGAGTAAATCAAAATAAAAACTCATTAGATGCATTCAAGAGCAGATATGAACAGGCCAAAGAAAGGACAGTGAACCTTAAGACAAGGCTACTGAAATTATCTAATGTGAAGAAAAGAAAAGAAATAAATGAAGAAAAAGGAACATAGCCTGAGGGACCTGTGGGATTCATCAAGCATGCCCACATATGTATCACTGGAAGCTGAAAAGAGCAAGAGAAAGAGAAAAGGGCAGAAAAAGTATTTAATAAATAATGGCTGAAAACCCCCCAAATTTAATAAAAGACATGAATATTCACATCCCAGAAGTTCAACAAACTCCAAACAGAATGGACTCATAAAAGATTACACCAAAGCCTTTTAGACTGAAATTATCAAAATCCAAAGACAGAGAGGATTTTGAAAGCAGCAAAAGAAAAGAGACTCACACATACAAGGGAACCCCAATAAGATAAACAGTGGATTTCAGAAACCAGAGAGGCCAGAAGACAGCAGGACAGCACAATTACAAGATTTCATTAAGACGGCAATACTGCCTAATCTACAATTTCAATGCAATCCCTATCAAAGCTCCAGCAGCCTTTTTTTCCCCAGAAAAGGAGAAGCTGATCCTCAAATTTATATGGAACTGCAAGGGACTCCAAATAGCCAAAACAATCTTGGAATAGAACAAAGCTGGAGGACTTACACGTCCTGATTTCAAAACTTACTACAAAGCTACAGTAATTGAAACAGTATGGTACCAGCATAAGGATAGACATACAGGCCAATGAAATAGAACTGAGAGTCCACACAACCACGGCCAGTACACTTTAGACAAGGGTTACAATGGGAAATTCCACATGCAAAAGAATGAATGTGGATCCCTACCTCTCACCAGATGCAAAAGTTAATTCAAAATGGATTAAAGACCTAAATATAAGAACTAATACTATAAATATTATAATACTATAAAACTCTCAAAAGAAAACAGGGACTTATCTTCAGGACTGTGCAGGAGGCAATGGATTTTTAGATTTTATACTAAAAGCATGAGTGATAAGCAAACAAAAGATAAAATGGATTCTATCAAAATTTTAAAAATTCTGTGCAGTACAGGACATTATCAAGAAAGTAAAAAAGACAACATACAGAATGGGAGAAAATACTTAGAAATCATATATCTGATAAAAGTTTAATATCCAGAATATATATAACAAAATTTGAACAGCCATTTCTCCAAAGAAGATAATCAAATGGCTAATGCGCAAATCAAAAGATGTTCAACATTGTTAGCCACTAAAGAAATACAATGAAAACTACAATAAGAAACGACTTCACAACCACCACTCGGGTGGCTAATCAAAATATCTGAAAATAACAAGTGTTGGCAAGGATGTGGAGAAATAGGAATACTAGTACACACTGCTGGTGGGGAGGTAAAACGGTGAAGCTGCTGTGGAAAACCATTTGGCAGTGCTGCCTCAGGACATTAAACATAGAATTACTATATGACCCAGCAACTCCACTCCTAGGTATATACCTAAAAGAAATGAAAGCAGTGACTTGGACAGATATTTGTATAGCAATATTCATCACAGTATTATTACTATAGTTAAAAGGTGGAGGAAACCCAAGTATCTATCAACAGATGAATGAGTAAACAAATTGTGGTATATCCATACAATGGGTTACTATTCAGCCATAAAAAGCAGTGCAGTGCTGGTACACATACCTAAAGATGTGGGGTGAAATAAACGAGACATAAAAGGACAAACATATGCCTTCTCTTACATGAAATATTTAGACTAAGAAAATCTACAGAGAAAGAAAGCAGAATAGTGGTTACCAGAGGCTGGGGGAGGGGAGAATAGGTAGTTATTGCTAAGTATGAGTTTTGGTCTGGAATGATAGAGTCCAGAAATAGTGGTGATAGTTACACAGTAATGTCGATGTACTTAATGTCAAAGAATTGTATACTTACATTCAATTCCTAAACCCTGCCCTTGCTCATCAATGCCCCCCATCTACATCCCCACCCCCACCCCCCACATACACATACACCAGAGAGGACCCTGAGAAAGTGAGATGCAGGGAGAAGTACAGGAAAACTGCACCTCCCACTGGGACCTCAGTGTCAAGCTGCAGGGACCCCTGGGCCATCTCTGGTCTGGGCCAGGTGACTGCAGAGCCTGAGTGCCAACCCAGGTCCCCTCCAAGGCAAGGAGCCACCCACCAAAGTGAGGCACCTGGAGCTACCCTGTCAGGATCCAAGTCCGAGCAGGTTGGTGAAGGGCCAAGATCGGCTGCCCAGGGAGAGAAGAGGTAGTCAAAAGGAATAGTCCCTGGTAGAAGAGAGAAGATGGGGCCAAAAACACCTGCCTGAGTGACCTTGTAATGGAATACATGGACCCACTCCTGACTGGTGGCCAAACTTCCTAAAACCCTGGAGTAGACTAAGGGTAGAGGAGAGTTTTAAACCCTGCTCTTCTACTTCAGGCCACAAAGATATTTGGTGAGTTTTCCTCTTTGAGTTTCAGTTTAGTCTTTTATAAAATGAGGATAACACCACTTATCTCTCAGCGTAGAGTATAAGGAATAAATGAGATAATTTATATGTTAGGTATCTAGGAGAAAGGTCTGATAGATATCTGATAAATAAATATGGAATGGAAAAATGGTAGTGTTATTTTAAAAAAAGAAAAAGGCTTACCAAAGTCAACATAAAAGAACAAAGGATAAAGAAACTGGAAAAATATTTTTCCAGACAACAAAAAGTCAGTTTATTAACACAGAAAAATAAAACATTTTCAGCGGCTAGAATATTCACACTGACATTTTCTGCCTGGAGACTGACCTACACAAGAAGCCAAATCTTCATCAGAAGCGTATGTGAATACATAGAAGAACATAATGGCAAAAGGCTAAAGTCAGACTGAAGAAGAAATCCCCAGAAAAGCTAAAGGGACTGGGAATACAGGATGTACTGGCTGACATTTATCTGCCTTCCTATTGCTAAACAAGATCACACCCTTCCTGAAAGCCAATTCACTTTGTACATCTCTGCCCCTGTCCTGTATGAACAATATTAACACTTGATTTCAGACAGCAATCTTATCTCCATATTTCCAAGTTAGAGGTAGGGCTAGGAAATTCATTCTACTGACAATTTATCCCTCAGAATTATTACACAGGTTAATTAACATAAATTGAAGTCAACGCCTTCTTTCCCTGAAGGAAATTTATTTGGGAAGTAATCTAGATGAGAATTGGCTACGGCACTGAAAGAGTAAGAGGGATGAGCTGGGTAGCACAACCACTGTCCATCACTCCCTGGCAGGCTGTACCCTCTGCACCTCCCCTTTGGATGCAGCTAGACACACTGCCAGAGAAAGTGGAAAATTCTTATTAAAAAGTCAGAAAAGCAAATAAATGGCAACAACTAAAAGGGATATAAAGACCCAAAGGTGCACAGGTTCAGGCTATAAAAGAAAAAGGAGGAAAGAAAAGATTGAAGGGAAAGAAGGTGTTGAAGAAAAATCAGCATTATAGGAAGATTTAAGCCAGGGGATAAAAGAGATTTTAAGGTCAAACAGTTCAGGGAGTAGGGACGTGCCATGCACACCTCCAGGGGGAGCTGCCAGGCGTGTGAGCCTCTGACTGGCTCTGAATATCCTGGTGGACCAGGAGCTGGTATGCACAGGCACCTACTAATGCATGCCAGGAGCAGGGGTGGACCATGGAACACCATTTTGGGGTGTGCTCTCCTTCTAACCTAGCTGGGTTGACTACTTGTCACAGCAACTCCAACAGCAACCATCAACCCACAGGTACCACAACTGCAGGAGGGAAAGGTCATATTCTCAAACTGCCCATGTGGCAGCATAAAATTCACTCTCCTATTAAGACACAAAGACAGAAATGTTCACCTTGAGCTATGTCTTATGGGCTCAGCTTAGGGCCGAGATGACATTCTATCAAATTCCAAATACCAAATCTCAGCTAAAATAAACATTCTCAAATGGTTTCCTGAGTTACTGGTTTTCTAACAGAAAAAGATTACAGACACACCATGAGAGTACTCTGTTCTCTGTTAAGTGGTATATGGCAAAATTGTTATCTGGACATAAACCATTTTATCACTGCTTTATTATGGAAGTAATATTGTACACATTGACTTACCTGCAAAGAGCCTGTAGGTTCGGTGGCATTTAAAATTCTTATTTTTAACCCCTGGAGAAAGCAATTCTGAAAAACAAAATATCAACAGCTCCAATTTATAAAAGCACTTGCAGAAAGGATCAGAATAACAGAAGCAAAGGGACTCAACAGTTTCCACTCAAGGAAACTACCCAACCAACCAGGAACACAAAATAAAACTCCACCTCTTTATTTGCTCAGAAATTGAGCCATGCGGGAAATCAAGTCTGTAATGTAATAATTTATATAACCAGCAACCAACCCTTCACAGAAATATGAACAGTATACTGAACATGTTAAGCTCATACTGGAAACCCCTTAAAGATAGAAGCTCTACAAAAAGGAAAACATTGTCTACTTAAAAACAAAAAACCAACAAAACAAAATAACCCAGAAAACCTTCAAAATTAAAATATTTTACATGAGAGAAAGATCACAAAACTACATTAAGTAACAGTAAGAGGATTTCTCCACAGACCTACTAATCTAAGATATGTTGTAGGCTGGTAGGGATTCCTCCCGTGTTTAAATGTGTGCACTTCCTCTGGAGAAGAGCCACTTCCACAGGGAGCACTGAAGATGTGCTGCTCTTGGCAGCCATTATCAGATCCTTCTCCATTCTCAACCCTATGACCAAGCTAGGTTTGTTTGTCCCCACTTACGTCATTTCTTTTCTATAAATTATAGAGTCAATGCTAAAGTGTTAAGCTAATTGATAAGTGGAAATACCATCCCCATAAATGGTTTTCGCCTTATATATTACCTTTACTAATTTCCAAGTCCACAGGATATTCAATATTTTTTATAAGCTTCTGACATCCACCAGTCTTCTCATAAACGAATCGTTTAAGGTGTAGCACAAGAACAGGAGGGAGTTTTTCCAGAGTCACTCTTCGACTTATCTCAACCTATGACACAAAGCACAAAAGGACACACCGTCCCTGTCTTACTAAAAGCAGCAGGCTCCATCTCTATCTCCACCTCCCACTCAAACACAGGGCTCAGAGAGCTGACTCCTTTAAGATACACAGCCGTCGTTCTTAACCTTTTCTGCGGCAAGAATCTTTTGAGACTCTAACAAAGCTACTGACACTCATCTTAGAAAAATGCATGTACGCCGCTGAACACAACTGCAGAGCAGCCCTTGGCTCCCTGACGCACATCCACACAAAGAACCTCTGTTCTGTGGCATAAATGGTGGCATCAAAATTTAAAAAACTAACTTAGTAGCACCTCAAATTATGTATATATTAACCTGCTTTGTAAATAACACTCATAGAATTTATAAAACTGATGCCAATGTGTTTCTTGAATTGAATGTTTTAAATAACCCTAAAATAATTTATTCTAACCATTAGTTTAATAAATATTTTAGGTTTATCAATTTAACATACCTCTGAAGTATATTCATGGGTCGAAAGACTATGGTTTTAAATAAAGGTAGGATGTTGTTTTACTATTATTATTAAAGTGCATCTTGACAAATAATACTTAATCCCTTCATTTATCAGTTCTCTGAACTTACAAACTGATGCTTCTGTATTTACAGGAGAACACTTATTCTAGAAATAATTTTTAAAACAACCTTTCAAAAGACAGCACCATATATAAAATAAAGTACTTTCAGAGGACTATGTTCATATCTGGTTGAAGGTATGTGAAGAGCATTAAGCTTTCTGACAGCAAGCTGAGTTGTTATCAGTGCTTGAACTTATTCATATTACAGACCCAAACCTGTCTTCCCACCTAGGCTCAAACCCCAGGGGGTCTTGCCTTAGGTTTCTTCACACTTCCCTTGGGTCTCTATTTTCTAGAGCATTCAACAGGTATTTGTGAACCAATGAGAAGTGTGAACAAAGCTCAATAGTTAAAATCAGAGATGATGACTATAAGACAGTTTTCTTGCTGGCCAAAATTGAAAGAGTTGAATTAAATTATCTGTGGGAGTCTTTTCCGTGCAGATGATTTATGATTCTGACTTTAAAACTTCTTCAGTTCGTTAAATGGCTAATATGAAATTCTTAAACGTGTTTTGGGTTTCAATACTTTCTAATCACCCAACAAAACAAAACCTTCCCTATATAGTAAATATTTTATGCAATTACAGTTTCCCAAGGACC
>PVIY010018304.1:0-47820 GCA_004026745.1 Myrmecophaga tridactyla | reverse complement strand
CCCGAGTAGGAGAGGCAAGTCCCCATCCCAGGCCCCGTGCAGGCCAAGAGCTTGGGGCTCGCAACTCGCACGGGGAAGCTGCCTGCCAGGAGTGTGCGGCTTTTTTCCTTGGCTCTTTGGGTTGAGTGGTTCGGTGCAGGCTGGCTGCTGAGCATTGGAGTGGCCCAGGACCACAAAGGGCACTCGTGCCCCCAGGCCAGGCCACGCTGCTGACGCCAGCCCCAGCCTGGCAGGAAGGGTGACCTTCTGCCAACCAGCACCCAGGCCCTCCAGAAGTCTGTATTTTTCACACGGAAACAGTCTGGTTATTATTCCTTCTAGTGCCATCTCTGAACATAGGAGGACTGCTCTCCCAGGTTGGACGTCCATCAACCTGTGATGACATGTGGGCTGGCAGTTCAGATCCGAGACGTGGTACCCTACTCCAAAACACCCAGAGTATTACTTCCCCCCTTTCTTTTCTTCTCCTTTTTTCCCCCTCCTCTGCTGCAAGCAGTCCAGGAAATGAGAAGAAATAAAATTCCATCCAGAGATAATGCTGGGCATATTTCTTTGGTTATAAGATTGCTTTATGGTGAACATTACAAATGCAGTATTTTTTTATGGCTTTTCTGTGTATAATCGTCATAACCGGATTCATACCTTTACGAGTTTCTTTTTTTCTGCTTCACTTTGCCACTTTTTAAAGTGATGTTCAGGGTTCAGGCCTTTCTTTCTTTCCCCGAAGAGGGTTAATGAAGCCAACAAGCATTGAGGATGCCCAGTCCAAATGCACATCTGTGCACGCCTGTGTTTCTTGGAAGGAAAGAGGTTGGCTGGTGCAGTTTTGGAGGAAGAAATGAATCTACCTGGCCTGTCCATGGTCGGAAGTGAGATGGGTGAGCAGCAGGGTTTGTTCTAAGGAGTTTGGAGCAACTTCTGGGACGGTTCCGTTTCTTGATGTACTGGGAACGAGATGGTGCCTGATGGAATATTTTCCCCTGCTCAAAGTTTAGAAAGCGTGGATGTGATTAAAATATTATAACCTTATGATATCCTGAAGTGCATAAATTTTACATATCAGCCACAGAGAGTTTAGACATCCATTAGAGGCTCTGACAGCTTGACTTATCTAAATGTGCTATCATTTAACAATGTGTCAAAATTCCTCTTTCTATAGATGACAGCAGTAAATAAGCTATCAGCCTGGTTGGCGGAATCCTAACTTTGGAAACTTTGCCATAATACAATTGCTGCCGGGCTGGGGAGTGTGAGCAGACAGGATGGGGTGGGGTCCAGGTCCCCAGAGGATTAGCACCCACTGAGGGTTGCAGGGTGAGGGCAAGGAGCAGTGGGGTCAGAAGGGGCCGGGACAACTGCCCAGTGCCTGGCCTGGCTCAGGAGTCCAGCCAGTGGGCAACCCTATTCCGATTACCTCTCCAGGTCCTCAGAACTCAGAAACCCATGCCCTGGGAGCTAGAAACAGTTACAGAGAATTTATTTAAGGAACCCAGCCGTCTTTATTCCGTGCATCCCCAAATTTTGGTTTCGCAGCTCGACGGAAATTGCTTCCCAAAGATGGCCTCGCTCTTTGAGTGCTCGGAGAGAAGCGAGCCACATCTCGTCCCTTGCTGCCGTGGCTGTCGGGGGTCTCAAAATTTATTTTATTAATACCTACATTCACTATAGAAAATAGAAAAACCGCAGACAAGCTAAAAGAAGAAAATAAGCAGCCTGGTGGGGTATTTCAGATGCGCGCGGTGCTATTTTGACCAGAGGGAACAGCTTTTCTGATGGTGGTTGTTGGTTTTTGTTTGTTTGTTTGTTTCTCCCCTCATTCTCTGTTAAAAAGAGAATTCGATCTTCAAACTTGACATTCTACCGCGGTAACCTGTCTTCAGGCAGATGGGATTTCAAACGTGAACACCTTGGGCTGGTGCTAAATTTGGTGCTGGATGGTGGTGGACGTAGCTGTCCAGAATTGTGGTTTTCTGTGCTGCTTTCTGAAAGGGCTGCATTTCCTGCATGCTCCCGGTTCTCTAACTCAGAGGCCAAGCTGGCCAGAGGTTGAGAGTGGGAAAGGGACTCAGGTGGTAGCCTGCTTCTGTTCCTGGCCTTAGAACTTGGAGTCTGACCCTCTGTTTGATTTTTTTCCCTCCGGGGGTTGCTTTTTATTTATGATGGTGGCTCTGCACTGCAGGTGTTGGGGAGGTGGAGGCGGCTGGCAGAGAGGAAGGGCTCCTGGGTGAATCGCCAAGATGTACAAGTCCCTTGACTGCCATGCTGGGCTGTTGCAGAGGTGGAGAACTAGGGCATGCTTCAATGATCACGTTGGATATGTTGCTTTCTAAGGACCTTACCGCCCCTCCCTGCTACCCCATGGTAGTTTTGGGGCCTGGGGGTGGGGCTACTGACTTTTAAAGCAATTTTTTTGAGACAAGAAGCTATGTCTATGATGGAGTCACTTGGTTTCTGAGCCTCCATTACAAGAATGGTTTTCAGTGTTTTATAGGACAGGGGCAATAAATTCCCATCATGCTTGGATTAAAATACAAATCCCTTCCCCTGACTGCAAGACTCCAAAGGATCATCCCCTATCACCTCCCTGACCTCAGCCACCTTCTCACCCTCCTCATTCAGCCTCCACCATGAAGGATGAACTTCTTTTTGTCTGTCAAGTTCATCAAGCACATTCCCACCTCAGGGCCTTTGCACCTGCTCTTCCCTCAGCCTGGGACTCTTTTTCCTCCAGATTGTCCCGTAGCTGTATCCTCCATTTATTCAGTCTCAGCTTTAATGTCATGACCACTCAATCTTAAAGACACGTAAAGAAACTTCTGCGTAACCTCTTCCTCCTTTAATATATAAATGTGCTTTGCATGTCCTAAGGACACTGCAGTGTTTCCTAGAGGGTTTGGACCTCAGAAACCTCTAGAAAATGTTGATTTGCCATCAGGGATCGTAGACTTTTTCTGCAAAGAGCTTTAGGCTTTGTGGATGTTATAGTCTCTGTCACAACCACTCTACTCTGCTGTGGCATAAAACGGCCATAGAGAATACAAATGAATGGGCGTGGCTGTGTTCCAATAATACTTTATTTGCAATATCAGATGGTGGTCTGGATTTGGCCTGTGGGCTGTAGTTTGCTGTGATTGCTGACAAACAGGCTGTGGGACCGCTGAATTTTTCACTTTCAGTTGAGAATATTAAGGCGGATCAAACTCAGTTCCAGAAACTTGTTCTTTACATTTTTTCCTCAAGAGGGAGGTGTGAGGGCCCAGAAATGGTGAGGGGCTTTAAATCCTGGCTCCATTACTTGCAAGCTGTGTGACCTTAGAGGATTCACTTAACCTCTCTGAGCCTTATTTTCCTTGTCTTTAAATGGGGCTAACAATAGTCTCCACTTTCTAAGTTGTCTGAGAAGATTAAACCACTTTTACACGAAAGTGCTAAGCACAGTGCCAGGCACACAGCAAATGCCCTCTAAGTGCCTTAGATTTCCTTGGTATTTTTAGGGTGTGAGAGAGGGGTGTGAAGCCAAACAAACAGCAGCTCCTGGAACTTGCTGGCCTTGCAGCCTATTTCAGAGATTTCTGGACAAGTTTTCTCTTCTTTTTTTACTCCAGTGGGGCTGGCTATATTAATCTATTACTAATATTATATGTAACGTCTTGTATTTTTTGGAATTCTGACCACAGAAGCTGCAGTCTGGGGGCTGTGTGTCTGGCCCACGGATGTGCTGTCTAGATTAGTGCAATACTTAAAAACATTTTTGTATAAGTTATCAGCATTTAAAACATGGGAGATGGTACCCAAAATATCCAGATCTCCAGCATCCCTTACACATCAGAAGCTCTGGCCCCACTGAAAAGGGGAGTGGAGACATGAGATCCCGGGAGGGGCATTTGAGCAGAGGGGAGCAGCCAGTGCAAAGGCCCTGTGTCAAGGCCTGTAGAGGTCATGAGGAAGGTCACACCTCTCTGTGGCTGTCAAGTCCACTGGCTGAGTCTCTCCAAATGCCCAGTGTCAGGAGAGGCTGCATTTCAAGAAGGAGCAACAGGCCCCAGCTGGCCTTTGCTTAGATGACCCATGAAGATATTTGGTGGGGGGGGGGCACAGAGCCCACCATCTCCACTACTCTCCAGGAGCTCAGTCACCCCCAAACCAGGCTGGTGGCTGCCCCCTCCTTCTTTCCCGCTCCCCACCCTACCCCCCTCCTCTTTGCTGTCCTTCAGTTCAGCCAAATGAAATAGCAATTCCAGGATCCGCATTTGTCATTAAAAAGAAAGAAAGAAAAAATCAATCCTCGGGCTTCTTTGGCCTGAACTGGTTGTCTGCCCAAGATGCCTGGAGCCGAGCAGTGCTTAAGACTCTCAGAAACCACCGTCGCTCAGGCAGGGCACGGGTCAGTGGCTCCCCAGGAACCATTATGGTCGACTGACTTGTCCAGCCAGCTGCTCGGGGCGTGGGTGCTGCAGACGGG
Organism: Myrmecophaga tridactyla; assembly: GCA_004026745.1. Classification (NCBI taxonomy): domain Eukaryota; kingdom Metazoa; phylum Chordata; class Mammalia; order Pilosa; family Myrmecophagidae; genus Myrmecophaga; species Myrmecophaga tridactyla. The sequence continues at coordinate 43,358 of PVIY010018304.1, read as the reverse complement.
GAGACCACAGGGGTCACCGGGGCAGCCTGGTCGAGGGCAGACCTCCCTCAGAGGTTGCGTGGCTGGGGACTCCTGCTCGGGGTGGCTGGGGGCTCCCGCTTGGGGTGCCTGGGGCCCATCATGGGAGCCCGGGGGCCCAGTAACCAGGGTGTGGTGTGCACTGCCGAATTGAGCCCTGCACCCTCCCACCCCCGAAGACATTCAGGCAACCTGGGTTCAGATCCCACCTCAGCTGCTTACCAGCTGTGTAACCTCTCTGTGCTTCAGTTTCCACATATGCAAAATACGGAAATGGAACCTACCTCATTAAGAATTGTCATGAGGATTGCACATGGAGCTCTTAGATCCATGCCTGCCACATACAAGTGCTATATTAACAATAATTACTGTTATCCTTCACTACAGAAATGTATATTCACCTCTAACCATATAATTAATAATTGTAATTAGTGATTAGATAAATAATAGTAAGTAACAATAATATAATAAACAGTATAATGAATAATTTTATCCTGGAGATATAATGGCAAATAAGACAGGCATAGTACCTGCTCTCACTGAGCCCACATACTCTTGGGGACAGTGGATGTACAGGTGATTGTACAGTTGCATGTGTAATCACACACTGGGATTAGATTCTGAGACAGCCTTTGGCAAAGGGAGCAGCTGGGTCTGCAGGTCAGGGAGGGTTTCCTGGAAGAAGTGGTCCTCAGCCAAGGTCTGAAGGACAAGGCCAGGGAAAAGCATCACCGTAGAGGGAACAGCATGTGCTAGGACCCTGAGGTGGGCAAGAGAGTTGTGCTTAGGAAGAACTGAAGGCAGATGGAGAGGCTGGGTCCTGGATCCTGAGGGGCTGTTGGCCCTGCTCCCATAAAAAAATTCTTCTCATCTGTCCATTGGGAGTAAGGATGGAGGATAAAATAAAACTTTTCCTAGAAAGGGTTTAGCTCATGCCTAGCAGGAACTGAGCACTCTCTCAGTGAGCACTTTGTAAACTGTCAAACACCCTAAAAACCGTGGGTATCAGTTTTGTTTTCTCATCTCGCTCTGTGATCTGTCGTAAAATGCCTCTTTCTCTTGTCTCAAGTCTCTGCATTGCGATGATGCCCAGGGAGCCAGGATACAAAATCCCATTCCTGCTGCTCCCTAGCTGCAGGGCCACGGGTAAGTAATTGCCCCTTCTGAAGCTTGGTTGTCTCATCTGTAAGATGGGTGTATTTGTGGCAACTCCCTGTGCCCCTAGCCCATGTCCAGCCACAGAGATTGGCCCAGCCTTGGGAAATCTAGATAGATTTGGGATAGATTTCCCAAGGCTGCCCCCAGCCAGCCAGTGAGCGTGGCAGGCTGGTCCCAGGGGACCTTCTCGATGGGTGTCTCACTTTGGCCCCACTTCCCCAGAACCTTGCCGGACTTCCTTAGGCAGCCTGGCAGCCTAGGATGCTTCCCATCCCTTTTTTCTCTCCTTTGCCCTGCCCCCCAGCCCCAGTTGCTTACCCTAAGAAATCCCTTGGCGTCTCCTTCGTGGAGGACATGGGCTGACACCCTCTCCCACAGGGAAGATAAAATGAGCTTCGGGTGTTTACATGGAGAACCCGGTTCATGGGAGGTGTGCCACCAGCATGCCCACCATGTCCTGTCAGGAAGCCTGGGGCACTGTCACTTACCAAGGAATTGTCCAGTTCTGCCTCTTCCTGGTTGCCTATTTCCAGGCCCTGCATAATTAGGGCATCCCCACACCCCCTTATCCTATTTTCCCTCCTCTCATCTCCTGCCCTTCTCCCCCTTTTCACTGTAGCCACTCCAGGCCTCCTTACATGCACCAAGCATGATCCTGCCTCAGGGCCTTTGCACAGGCTCTTTCCAGTTTTCCCCAGACATCTCCATGACTCCCTTCTCACTGTCTACTGCTCTTCAGAGAAGCCCTCCCTGACTTCTCTTTCCAAAATAGCCTTCCGCCATCTCCTTACCTTGCTTTGTATTTCTTCCTGGCACTTCCCTGAAGTGATCCTCTGTATTTATTTGTTCATTTGTTGATTGCCTGCCTCTCTTGCCTGGAAGAGCAGAGGCATGGTAAAGGCTCAGTAAATATTTGAATGACTGCATGAATGGCTGCTCCAGGAGGGGGTGAAGTGGGGGCCGCTGCCCCTTGACTCCCATCCCTGGGGGACAGCCCCCTAGCTGCTTCACCCATCCCTGGCCCTGGTAATTGGCCATGGGCCTCGGGCCTGCCACGAATGAGGGTTTATCTTTAGCTCCGTCATTCTCGCTGTAGAAACTGGTGACCCCAATTCCAGCCTGGGAGGAGGCTCTCTTCCTAATTAATAAATCCATTAATTAATTGCCGGCGGGCTATGGGCCATTAACGATGGTTTGATGGCCTCAGTCACAGAGAGCCTGAAGCAGGTCCTCGTGGCCGGTGGGAGGGCTGGCACGAGGGACAGAAGGGAGCCCGGTTAACGTTTCAGACCCGGTGACCCTCTTCTCCAGATGCCTGGTACACGGAGCAACCTGATGAGCTCAGCAGGCACCAGAGAGCCAGGGCCCTAGGCTCAGCCTTCTCAGCATCCCCCAGAACCCCTCGGTTTCAGGCAGGCAGGAGCCCAGGATTTAACACCCTCTCCCCATCCTTCTTTGTGGGTCTCAGTCTTTTTGCCTGTTAAGTGGAGCATCCCTGGGTGGTTGTGACGGCTCATTCACTTCATAAGTAGCTATTCGGCACCTATCATGTGTGAGTGTGGTTTGAGATGTTAGGGTACAGCAGGGAACGAACAGGCCAAGGCTCTTCCCCACCCCCAAAAAGCTGCTCTTTTATAGTAATTTGGAGATGACAATGTGTTTCTTTAAGGGTTGTTGTGTGAAGTAAAGAGTGGACCCCCCACCCCCCAGGCAAGTACAGGAACATACTTAGCCTAGGCCTGGGTCTAGTGTAAGCCTTTTTTAAGTGCTGTTATTAAAATCTGAGGGCATTTCCTGTTGCATTCCATTTGCTCTCGTTCTGGCTTTGGAGCGAGTTAGGTCTCATTTCCCAGCCTGGCCTTGCTGCCCCCCACCTGGGAGGCCTGGGACAGCTCACTCGAATTCGCTAAGCCTCAGTTTACCCCTCTGTAAATTGAAATTAAATCCAGTTCCTACCTTGAAGGGATGTTGAGGATTCGATGAGGTGAAATTCTCTTTGCACGGGTCTGGAACATAGTGAGTCCCTGGTATTATTACTGCTGTCATCGTTGTTGATAGCTGTCTCACCTCCTGGGCCTCACTGGTCAGCTCAGAGGAGGCTGGAGGGAGCCTGGAGCTGTGTGTGTGCAGCGCTGGCTGCCTAGGTATCTGATGGGAGAGGCTCGCCCGGGCTCCATCCAGGTGCACAGACCCTCATCCCAGCCCCCCCGTGATAAGGAGACAGGCCTTCCCTAGCAAGTGCCAGAGTCCCCCAGCCTGGCCTGCCCCGAGCCAGCAGCCAAGGGGACCCGGGCCCTTGAAGAGAAGTGCTCCGTGGGGACTCAGGCCTCTCCAGGTGTCACTTGGGAGGTGCCTTGGCAAGGCGGGACTTGGACATTGTGGGTGTTAATGAAACTTCATTGTGTTCAAACCCCTTTTAAATAGGATCTCCATTTAATTAAAAAAATTATTTTGGTACATCTATACAACACAGATTTTCCCACTTTAACCACTTTCATTTGGACAGTTCAGTGATACTGATCACATCCACAGTGCTTTGCCACCATCACCACCTCCGTTACCAGAACTCTTTCATCACCCCAGACAGAAACTCTCTCCCCATTAAGCTGTGACTCCCCACCCCCTTCCTTCTGGCCCCTGGTAGCCTCTAATCTTTCTGTCCCTCTGTATTTGCTTATTCTAGGTGTTTCATATAAGCAGAATTATGCAATATTTGATGTCTTGTATCTGGCTTATTTCACTCAACATGATGTCTTTAGGGTTCATCCATGTGGTAGCGTGCATCAGTGCTTCGTTCCTTTCCCTGGCTGAATAATGTTCCGCCGCCTGAATAGACCATAATTTATTTATCCATCCTCTGTTGATGGACGCTTGGTTTGTTTCCACCTTTTGGTATCTCAATTAATTTCCACAACCACCACGTGAAGGGAAAGCTATTATCCCCATTTTACGGCTCACCAAACTGAGACCTAGAAAGGGTTAGTCCAAAGCCACATGCCAACAAGTGACAGAGTCAGGACTTGAACCCACGTACTTGCTCTTGACCTACTAGTAGCCCCAGAGGTACCCCTACCAGGGCTGAAACCCCACCCCCATCTTCCATCTGTAGTCACTATGCTTATATTTTTCCCATTATTTTCTTTTTTTAAAAGCCTCTTAAAACATTGTACCACTGTCAACTTGGAAATGAATCCAGGCCCCAAGGCCTGAAATACACCAGGGGAAGCGTTATTAATAATGCGAGAAAGATTCCCGTCTCCCGGCCTGGAAAATGCTTGTACCTGGCCATCCATCCCCGGCTGGCCACTGCATCCCGGGCCCTGTGCCGCGCTCTGTCGCCAGCTCTGCAAGATGGAATCCACGGCCTGGGCTGATAATAAGCAGGTATTGATTGCTGCCTCGGTCATTATCAAGATTTATTTAGTCAATATGGCCTCCCCGGTCAATAAATCGTGTCGTTGATAAAGAAGGAAGGAGATAGACTTGTAGGCTTTATTAAAAAAGTTTAGTTATTTTATTTTTTTTTAACAGCAAAGTGCAGTCCCTCTATCTGTGGTTGTTTCAGCCTGATTCTTAACATTTTGTGTTTGGCTTCATGAGCTCTTTTCTTTAATGGCAGAACTTCCCCTCTTGGTGTGGTTTCCAGGAGGAAAGATCTGGGGCCTGAGCTGGGGTTGAAATGGTTCTTGGGACTTGGAATCTCTTCACCTTTCTGGCAGTCTTTGCTCTGCACCTTGCATTCATTTAGCAAGTAGCGAATATTTATGGAGTGCCTCCTGGGTCATCTGGTACAAATAAATACATGGGTAATTACAGATATCAGGAACGGAGGAAGGAAACTGCCAGAAGGGTTGAGATGAAGACCAGAAGGGCACCTGGATACTCAGGGTGGGTAAGGAGGGCCCCACCAAGGACATTTAAGCAGAGGCCTGAGCAGAAAGGAGCTGGCTGGACAGATTTCAGGTGGAAGAGAGTTCATGGCTGTGCAAAGGCCCTGGGGTAGAAATAGGCTTGGCCCATTTGAGGGAGGCCTGTGTGCTGGGACAGGGTGGCTAGGAGGGGAGGCAGTGGGTAAGAGTGGGAGGGAGGGCCGGATCACGCAGGGCCCTGGAGACCACAGGAGGGGACAGATTGGATTGGATGTTATTCTCAGGGCAACAGGAAGACCTTGAGCATTTGAAGTAGGGGAGAAACAGGATCCAACTGAGATCAGCCTGTCTGGGAACACTGAGGGAAGAGAGGAGGAAGTTTGGAAAAATAGATAAAAAGAGAGCTTCTGTGACAAATGGGATGTTATCTCTAATCAAAGAGGAGTCTTAGTGGCAGGAAGGCTTGGGGCACACAAGCGTTTTGAGGATGGGCACCATCCAGCAGAGGGGTGGGCAGGAAGGTTGCCATGGGAACACGCCTGATGCTTTGCAGTCAGAGGACACTTGTGTTTCCTTGGGTGGGGATAGCTGCTTCCCCTGTGCTGGTGACCAGCTGGTGTGAGTTTAGAGGCCTCCTGTAGCCAGTGTACCATGGGCAAGGGTGCCTCTCCCCTTCTAGTGAAATAGAGCCGGTACAGCGGATGTTGTAGGGGGCTTTGGTTATGTTCTGAGAAAGGGCTCTTTGACTCTTGGTCTCTGTGGTCCTGGTCTCTAGCTTGTTCCTGAGCATTGCCCCTGAGGAAGGGCCATGAAAAGATGAGGACAACCTGGAGGATGGGGCTGTCAGACCTGGGCTGCGTGAGGGTGCTCTGTCGCAAGGGCCCAGGTCCTGGCCTTCATATATGGCCCACATCATATATGGGCAGGCTGTTGGGTGGAAGAAGGATTGGGTGACTATTAGGGGGATTATAGGAGATGTGGGCTGGAGTACAGGAAAAAGAGAACTTCTCACCCTTTAACTCTGTCCAACCTGTGAGCACCCATGTGTTAGAAATTTAACAAGACTGGGTGATCACCTACTTGCCATCCATCCACCCACTCATTCACTGCCTGTCCAACATTCTCTCATCCATTCATTCATCCATCTGCTCATTCACATATTTGTATCCATCCACTCAGTTGTCTGCTTTTCCTTTCCTTCTGACTTCAACCATCCACTATCCATCTATCCAATTATCCATCCATCCATCCATCCATCACCCTCTCATACATCCAACCATCTGTCCATTCATCCACCCACTCACAATTCCATCCATCCACACACATCCATCCACCCATCTAATTTTCTACCCACCCCTCATCCATTCAATTACCCTTCTATTCACCCATCATCCATACATCTGTCTACCCACCCACCCACATTTCCATTCATTCACACACACATCCAATCATTCCTCCATCCATCCATCCATCCATCCATCTACCCACTCACCCATCCATCCATCTTTGTATCTAATTATCCATCCATCCATCCATCTACCCACTACCCATCCATCCCTCTTTGTATCTAATTATCCATCCATCCTCCATCCATTCAATTATCCATCTCTCCATCCATCATCTACACATTCATCCATCCACCCACACATCCATTCATCCATCCAACCATCACATACCCATCCATCCAAGCACGCATCTATCCACGTATCTACCTCTACATCCATCCACATATCCATACACCCAACAAGAATCTGTCCTTCCCTCATACTTTCATCCACCATTTATTCCATCACTACTTAATGCTAAGCCTTTCACTTGACACCAGGAATGCAAAGATGGAGAGGGAGCCACCTCTGTTACTAAGGACTTACAGACTGATGGGAGAAGCAACTATATAGGAATAACCTCAACCAAAGCAGCTTGATAAGCACAATAATCAAAAAGACTGTACCCTGGGCCTGTAAGATTGACAGAGGGCTGCTGGAGAGGGCTCTAAATTTCAGTGATTTTCACCTCTAGCATAGGCAGGAGCTGGAAAAGTCTCTGAGACAAGCCTGTCTCTGAGGAGACCCTGCAGGAATCATAGTCACCAGACCATTGACAGGCCCCAAAAGGACTTACCTCTGGCTGTAGCAGATGGGAGCCCAACAAGGTTCTTGAGATATTTATGGGCAAGGGGTCTGTGACTGAAGAGGAGGAAGGGCCGATCTCCAGGCCTGCCGTGGGGCCAGGGGCTCCCTGTTGCATGGTTCAGTGTGAACCGATAGCGTCTGACCTTTGCCTGGTACTGGGAACCTGTCAGAGGGTGGAGTCCTCTGTTGAGTTCCTGTTCCACAGAAGGGAAACTGGGGCACAGGATATGTGAAGGAGGCTGGAGAGAAACCCTCCACCCCACCTCCTTTCCCCCTGCACAGCCAGATTTCTAGAACACAATATCCATTTCTGTATCTCTTACCCACACTCACACCTGCTCCCCAGTGACCAGCCCTTGGCCCTCTGGACACTCCACCTTCTCTTGATTCTCCTCCTCTGGCAGTCGCATCTCTGTCCCTTTTTCAGGCCTGGCCTCCCCCTCTGGCCTCTGAGCACTTTAGTCCCTCCGAAGCTCTCTCTCCTTGCTCTGCTTCCACCCGCTCTGAGATCCCATCTATTCCCATGACTCCAGGGCTCATCCCGCTGAGTCTCCACCTCCAGGCTCCAGGCCTCACTCTTCAGCCACCGTCTTCACATTTCTTTAATATCTGTCTCAAAGGCGTCTGCAGCTCAGGGTATCCCAAACCGACTCTCCTCCCAGTCTAGCCCCGTCTCCGGGTGGCTCTGCCATCCACCCTGGTCTAGAGGATGGAAACTCAGAAGCCACTGGCCTGCCTCTCTCTCCTGTGCCCCTCCTCTCGTACCCATCCCAGGGTCTTACCTCCCAGTAGCTCCCACATTAGCCCTCTGTCTCTGCCACGACCCCCTGGCCTGATCTGCTACCCCTCTTTCTGGACTGTGTCTCCCGCTTGCCTGTCTGCTTTGCCTCTGGCCTCCCGCACTCTGTCTGACCTGGAGATTATGAAAAATCTGTTAAGAACCATTTCCAGTGGTTCCCCATTGACCCTGGGGTGAAAGCCACCGTGACCCTTCCAGGCCCAGCACAGCCCCTGCCCTCTGTCCTTGATCTTGATCCTGGTTTGTGCCCCCTGTGCCCTCTGAGCTCCAGCTGCCTCCTCCACCTCACACCACACTCTTCTCACACTTCCTCGTCAGCTCCTCCTGGACCTTCACCTTGGGCGCTCGCTCAGCCATCTGCCCCACCTCATAGGGCCCCGTGGCTCCGGGGACCATGTCCCCGCAGTCCTCCCCACAGCGGGGGTGGCGGATGCTCCTCTGTGGCCATTGCTCAGTCCCCTCAAGGGGACACAGCATGTCCCAGGACCTGGCAGAGGGCTGAGCACACAGTAGGCCCACAAAAAACACCAGTCAGCTGAACAGAGGGATGGGGTGTGAAGGTAGTGTGACTGTATTTGTCTGTGTGTGCATCTGCACATGTGGGTCTTTGTGTGATTATGTGTGTCTGTGTTTTTGTGTGTGCATCTTTCAGTCTGTTCATGTGTGTGTCTCTGCCCCTGTGTGTGCACCTTAGTGTGCACGTGTGCCTGTGTCCTTATGGGCGCATCTTTGATGTGTGTCTACGTAGACTTCTGTGAGTGTCCCTGGGTGTGTGCACTTGTATATGTCAGCGTGGGTACCCTAAGGTGTGTGTCTGTGTATCCATTTGTGTGTTAGTGCTCCCAGGCAGCTGCTTCTTTCAGCGTCTCCTTGTCGTGCAGTTATATTTTGACTACTTAGGGTAGTATTTAATGATTTCCCCAAAGTTAGGTGCAGCCCTGAGTACTGATCTCCCTGCTGCTGAGGCTACCCGGGGTCATGTGGGGCCAGCTGGCCTCAGAATTGGCTGCCACACCAATTCTGCCCCCATCCTGACTCAGTTTCTTAGCGGGGAGGAGCCCAGGTTGGTAGCTGGTGCCGGGCAGAGCGGGGCTCCAGCTACACAAGCCGATGCCGCCTCTCACCAGCTGCGGGGTATAGCTGGGGGACTCCACCCTCCCCCCTGCCCTGTGCCTCAGTTTCCCCATCTGTGAAATAGGGATAGCAGTAAAAGTCACTCTGTAGGGGTATAGTGTGGAGGAAATGGGGTAATCCATGACAAGAGCCCCATGAATGTTATTTTGTTGCCTGCTCCAGGCTCACTTGCCCTTACCTCTCGCCTCAGCAGTGGGGGAGAGGGTTTCAGGCAGTGGCCTGGAGGCAAATCACTAAGAAGCTCTCTTCCTTCCAGGGGGCCCTTTCCAAATGGCTCCTCTCGGGAAGGCTGTGCGCTTGCTCCGCTGAAGGCAGTATGATAACCTGCAGGTGCCCAGAGAAGTTCAGAGGCTTCCCAAGGACACACAGCATTTCCCCAGCTGCAATTTAGCCCCGAGAGTTTCTGGCTTGTAGAAATTTGACAGAGGCTTCCCATAGTCTGTCTTGCTCCCCCTACCCCTACTTCTACCTTACTCTCCAACTGCCATACTTATTCATGCTTCCCAGCCTTGCATTTGCTGTTCCTTCTGCCTGGAACACTGTTCCCCTTGTTCTTTGCTTGTCCCAGCCCTTCTTCCCTGACCCTGCCCTAGGATGGGTATCGTTTTGGTTTCCTTGACTGCTCACACAAATACCATGAAATGGGTCGGGGTTAGACGATGGGAAGTTATTTGCTCACGGAAAGAAAGTCCATATCAAGATGTCATCGAGGTAATGCTTTCTTCCCAGCATGGCTGCTGGTGAGCCTTGGTCCTTAGCTTGTCACAAGGCCGGGCACATGGCAGCGTCTCTTGGACTCTCCCTTCTCTCTCAGGTTCTATTGATGTTCAGCTTCTTGCTTCCTGTGACTCTTCCCTGTGTGTCTGAATTTCATTCTCTTTATAAAGGGCTCCCAGTGATAGGATTAAGACCCATACTGAGCAAGGTGGGCCACATCTTAATGGAAGTTGCCTCATCAAAAGGTCCTACTTACGATGGGTTCACACCCACAAGAATGGGCTAGGTTGGGCGGCTGCTGTGGCTCAGCAGGCAGAGCTCCGACCTGCCGTGCTGGAGGTCTGGAGTCATCCCTGGTGCCTCCTGCCCATATGCAAATTAAAAAAAAAAAAAAAAAAAAAGAATGGGTTAGGTTTAAGAATGTGTTTTTCTGTCTACAGCTCCAAACCACCACACAGGCCTTCTGTCTCCTGCTTGGGTTTCCCTGGACTGATCTGCTTTCCACACTACCAGGTGATTTCTTGGTTCCTTGTTGGTCTCTCTTGAGAGATGGGGAGCTCATTACTCTCTATCACAGCTACAGGAGCTGATGCAGCAATTGGTGATTTCTGTATACCTCGCAGGCTGGGTCAGAGGTCAGGTACCTACTGCCCACAGGCCAGAGTCCACCACAAATCTGTTTTGCTTTGATCCACCGTGTTGTCCTGAATTTTTTAATGACTTGCCAATATTTAAAAACTGGGAACATTCACATTTTAAAAGGGCAGATTTCCTGGTTTCTGTTCACTGGAAAAGTTGGTTTCTCTGGGCCTGCATTTCATGCAGGATAGCAGTCAGCCATGCCCTGTAAGGGGGCAAGGCTTGCTGGTCTGCCCCCTTGAGCGTACACACACACACACACACACACACAGGCCCAATTCTTCCACATTCGCTCCCCGTGTGGTCCCCTCTGGGCAGTGAGTCTGCAACCTTGCTCCAGAGATCAGCTGTGCTGACCTTGTGCTGGCGTGGTGACTCTGTCTTCGCTGGCCTCAGTGTGTCCATTCCAGAAAATGGGTACAATTTACATGACCATCCAGGAATGAGAGGAACATGAAAAATTTATTTTTCCTTTAATTTCTATTTAATTTATTTTTAGTTGAATGCTTATCAAGGGTGACTATGTGCCAGGAACAACTCTGGATGCTTTCTAAATATTATCTTTAAAATATTTTAATTCTCATAAGACCTTATGGGGTTGATAGACACTTAATGTCCTCCATTTTGCAGAAGAAGCAGCTGAGGCTGGTTAAGTGACTTGTCCAAGGTCACACAGCAGAGCCAAGCAGCCTGGCTCCAGTGCCTGTGTTTATAAGGTCTCCTATCTCTAGTAATTTCAGTGATACCCCAAACAGAGACTATGCATTGTTGGAAAGGGGTCAGCGTGTGTCCAGGTATGTCCTATAAAGGTCTTTTGTGATCTTTTGGCTTCTTGTTGGTGTTTCACTCACATTGGACAGGGCTGGCTGGTGGGAGTGGGATCCTAGTTCTGGATTCCTAGGAGAGGCCCAGACAAGCTGCTGGGACATCAGGGTCTCAGGGGTGAAGGTCGGAGCTCAGCATGGCAAGATGTGCCGGGAGGAACCAGCCCCTTTCCTGCTCTTCACGTCCTGGGGTAGCTGGAGCCCCGCAGCCTGGAAGCCTCTCTGAGCCAGGCCTGTCTCTCCGAGGGCAAATCCTCCTCAGCTTCTGAGCAAGGGGGTTGGTCCCACGGCCCGTGGCCTACTTTGTGAAATTCATCTCCGGAAAAGAAAAGAGAAAAATTATTCTCCCAGCAGAACGGAGGATATTGGCAACTCCTGGCGGGTGAGGCCGATGGAGTCTTCTGTGTCCCCGGAGTGGGGGGGAGGGAAACCCGGCCCCAGCTGCTGATTCCCACCTGGTGGACAAGGTGGGGGGACCCCACGAAGGCCATCCCCAGCACCCCCAGCCCCTCTAGCTGTCCTATCGAGGCACGTTTCCCTGGGCCCAGCCCGGGCTGGTTGCTTTGTGGTTTGGGGCCAGCCCCGTGGCCAGAGCACAGTTTGTTTCTGGGAGGTCTCCCCGAGCCCCCCTAAGTACCTTGCTAATGAGAATCAAACTACTTTGCTGGGCATGGAGCAGGCCCAGCTGAGTCTGGCTTTGCCCAGAAGCGGCCGAGGGGCTTGGCCAGGCCACCAGGCTGCTGGGGGGCTCGTGTGGCCTCAGGGGTCCCTGTGTTCTTTCCTCTTCCCAGCTGGCCCGTGTCGTTTGCTGTGACCTTCCTGCTCGTGGGGAACTCGGGGCTGTTGAGACCCGACCCCAGGGGTGTTGGGCGGATGCTGGTTTGGGCCTTTTTGGAGGTGCGCTGGGCTCTGGTGGTGGGGGGCAGTCAGGCTGTGCCTCACGCCATGCCCTGGGAGGAAGAGACATGGTGGCCGCGAGGGCAGCTTTCTAACGTGGCTCCGTCTGCCTTCCTCTCGTGCTGACAGGCAGATGTGCGTGACTGGGTCTGCGCGAGTGCGAAGCTGTCTGTCCTCTGTCGCTGCGTAACAAACCGTCCCCAGACCTGGGGGCGCGGAGCAGCTGTTTTCACCCGCCCCTGATTTCTGGGGGTCTGGAACTGGCTGCGCCCGTCTGTCCTGTGCCGTGACGTCCGGGCTGCCGCCGGCGCTGTCGAACCCCGGGCCAGAGCTGCTGTGGGCGGGGCCCGGCTGTGAGCTCCGACGGCTGCGGCGGGGGGGTGGGAGGCTGGGAGGTAGGGGGCGGGCGATGTCTCTGCACAGGCGCCTTGGGCTGCCTGACGGCGGGCGGCCGAGCGGGCCCCCGGGGAGCAGAGCGGAGGGGGCCCGTCTGCCCTAGAAGTTTCCGGGCACCACTTGCTTCTGCTCTGCCGGTCGAGGCCGTTACAGGGCCTGCTCGGGTTCGCAGAGCGGAGCCGCGGAGCCCGGCTCGATGGGACGGCTGCCAGGCCCCGCGGGGACGGGCGCGTGCGAGCCCAGCGGACGTGGTGCCACCTCCGGGAGGAGCAGTTGGCTGCGGTGTGGGCGGCGGGGGCGGTTCAGGGGTGAGGGTGACAATGGGTGTGAGGGGAGTGGGCGTGACAGGAAGTGGAGAAAGGGGCGTGGGTGTGACAGGCTGTCAGGAAAGTGAGAGTGACCGGAAGTAATGCATGGAGTGAATGTGACAGGAAATTGTACATGGAGAGTGAGTGTAACAAGAAATAGTGCGATGACAGTGAGTGTGACAGGAAATTGTGTGAGGAGAGCGATGACAGTGTGACAGGAAATTGTGTGAGGAGAGTTAGTGTGTCAGGAAATTGTGTGGAGTGTGACTGGAAGTAGTGCAAGGGGGTAGGTGTGACCAGAAGTAGTGTGAGGAGAGAGTGACAGGAAATTATGTGAGGCGAGTGTGACAGGAAATTATGTGAGGCGAGTGTGACAGGAAATTGTATGTGTAGAGTGAGTGTGACCGGAAGTAGTGCAAGGGGGTGGATGTGACCAGAAGTAGTGCAAAAAAAGTGAGTGTGGCAAGAAATTATGTGAAGAGAGTGAGTGTGGCAGGAAATTTTGTGGAGAGTGAGCATGACCGGAAGTAGTGCAAGGAGAGTGGGGGTGACCAGAAGTAGTGCAAGGAGAGTGTGACAGGAAATTAAGTGAAGAGAGTAAGTGTGACAAGAAATGGTGTGCGGACAGTGTGACTGGAAATAGTGCGAGGGAGTGAGTGTGACAGGAAGTAGTACAAGGGGAGTGGGTGTGACAGGAAATTAAATGAAGAGAGTATGACAGGAAATTGTGTGCAGTGAGTGTGACTGGAGGTAGTGCAAGGGAGTGAGTGTGACAGGTCATGCGAGGGAGGCGGAGTGACAGAAGTGGCCCAGTGGGGCACATGGTGCTGGGCTGAAGGTGGTGGTGCCCAGGGTGCTGGCAGCACTATGTCTCCTCACTGCCCCCTCGCAGGCCTCGGAGTAACCTGGACGATGCCAACAAGGGTCCCAGCCTCAGATGGGCCCCGCCCACTCTGTGCCCCAGCCTCTCCGTGCTCCCTCTCCTCCGACGTCCTCCCCTGGCAGCTCCCATGCTCCCTCTCCTCCGACGTCCTCCCCTGGCAGCTCCCATGCTCCCTCTCCTCCACCATTCTCCCCCGGTGGCCCCCATACTCCCTCTCCTCTGCTATCCTCCCCTGGCCTCTCCATGCTCCCTCTCCTCCGCTGCCCTCCCTCTCCTTCGCCGTCCTCCCCTGGCCTTTCCGTGCTCCCTTTCCTCTGCCATCCTCCTCCGGCGGCCCCCAGGCTCCCTCTCCTCCGCCATCCTCCCCAGGCCTCTGCGTGCTCCCTCTCCTCCGCCGTCCTCCCCTCTGCCAGAAGGAGCGGCTCCCACCTCAGCCGCCGAAAAGCACTCCAGCTACCTCACTTTCCTTCAAATAAAAGCAGCTAATTAACATTATTCTTTAATTATTGCCTTTATCAACAAGGGGTCTGATTTGTACCAGCAGGATAGTTGCTTTCCCTTAAACTACCCAAGTGAATGCTTCAGTTCCTGGTGCTTTTGAAATGAATTTGATGTCATCTGCCCAGAGTCACTTAATGGGGACGCCTGGGTAATGAGTGAACGCGCTAACTCCGTTAGCAGCCCTAGAAGCATGTAATTTGGCCCCTCAGGCAACAGCACTTTTGAAATCTCTGGATAGTTTTGAACTCTCTGTTCTTAATTAAATATGCAATTTTTCACGGTAACCAGGTTAATTCTTTTGTGTTGTGTTGTAATACTGTTAGGAATTTTCATAGTTCTTATTAAACATTATTCAGGCATTGTGAATTCCATAATTAAAAAAAATGAAAAGAACAAAGCTTGATTCACTCCTTTCTTTTCCCTGGCTAATTTATCAAATGAATTTTGCAAATTTTTCTTTCTGTCCCCAGACAGTGTGGCAAGTGTTTTAAAGGGGAAGGATTTAATTGCCCTGTAGGGATTGGCTGGTTATGAAGGATTTGGCTGTTTGATTAGTAAACCCAGTTGGGAATGGTCTAATGTTCCGTGATCTTAAAAATTGTCGGATTGTACCCTCTCCAAGGAAGCTTCTCTTTTCGTTATGTACAGCATCACCTTCTCGCAAGTGTGATTATTAGGTAGCGAGGAAGGGGAGAGGAAAGATCTGACTTTAAATTGGGGATCTTGGGAGAATTTTTTCCCCCTGTTTCCCTGGTTGGGAGGAAGGGAGATGACAGAGAGAGAGAGGGAGAGGGAGGGCGAGACAGAGAGAGAGAGAGAGAGAGAACAGTTCTCGAATCTCAGATACAAGAGAGAAGATGGAGAGCGGCTGAGAGGACCACATCCCCCAAACATCCTTGATGAGGCCAGGCCCCCCATTGAGGGGTTCTAGGCAGAGAGAGCCAGGCCTTCCCCGGGAAGGCGGTAGGACCAGTGACTGATTCCTGGACCTTTTTGCTCCCAGGGAGGGCCGTACTTGTGCCTCAGTTTTCCCCATCTGCAAAATGGGCCAGATTATTTCCGACCTCTTCTCCCTTTCCTGGGTCCTCCAGGCTTAGCATTCTGGATCCTGGGGGTGGAGAGGTGGAAGGTAAGGTGCAGGAGAGGGGCAGTGGCAGAACATGCACCGCCTTGAGTTTTCTAGGGCAAAGCTCCTTGGCTGTTGGAGGAAGGAAGGCGGACTCGGAAGGGATGTTATCAAAGAGGGAATGCTTGGGGGCCTCCAGCTGACTGTGGATGGGCCAAGAAGAGGCCTTTGTACCAGCAGGTGGGCTTTGCCAGGCAGCCTTTCCCGCCCCCACCAAGACTTGGTGTCTTCAGCCCTGAGCCCTGGGAAATTCCCCATCTTGAGGTCACCCCCAAGCTGGTCTGAAAGTTGGAGGCTGAGGCTCTGAGCTGGGGGTAAATAGGCTAAAAGACATGGCCGGTACCTTCAGAAAGCCCAAGAAGCAGGCTACCAGTGGAAGTAGGCCCATCTTCCAGGTTTTCAACATAAACCAAAGACCTGAGTTTTATGAACATTCTTGCAATATGTAAATGTACGGAAGAAATTTAACATAAATACTGGGCATGCAAATCAAACTATTCATAAATGCCACATTCATGAATGCCTCTTGGGTCTCCACCTCTGTCCCAGTGCTGAGGGGACGTCTAAAATGGGGGAAAGAATCATCTCAAGAGTAATTCTTTAGCAAGCACTTTTGCAGTGTCAGGCACTGTGCTGATCCCCTGACATACATGAACTCAATTCACCCTCACCACAAGTTTGGGAGGCAGATGGAGTCTTATACCTATTTCTCAGATGGGCAGCACTGAGGGTCAAAGAGGTGATGCCTGGAATGAGAACACAAGACCTTAAATCCAAACTCACATGATCTTGCTGCAGGTCATGGGACTCTGCACAAGGTGTCCCTGGGAAACCATGGCAGGGAGGTGGCGATGACTTATGGTAGGTCACATCGCAATGCACTTGCTTAATTCTGAGGTTAAAACCTAAGAGCTGCTAACTCTGAACTCCTCTTTGAGTGATCTTTACAAAAAGACTAAATTAGGTCACCATGCCCTCTCCTACACTTAAAAATTTTCAATGGCTTCCTATTGCTCATGGGATGAAGTCCAAACTTTTATATTCTCGGCTTATATAGGCCCATTGTGATCACCTGCCCCTCAACTCTTATCTGCCGCCACCTTCTGTACTACTTCTCATGCCTAGTAGATCTCCTTGCCCCCAATTCCCTTGATTGAAACTATTACTCAGTCTACAAATACCTTATCCTCTTACCTCTAGACCTTCACATATGC
This sequence comes from Myrmecophaga tridactyla, assembly GCA_004026745.1. Taxonomy (NCBI): domain Eukaryota; kingdom Metazoa; phylum Chordata; class Mammalia; order Pilosa; family Myrmecophagidae; genus Myrmecophaga; species Myrmecophaga tridactyla. Next base: position 26,743 of record PVIY010018304.1, on the reverse strand, counting down.
TGCTCCCTCTGCCTGGAGCTCTTTCTATTCCCACCACTTGACAAATTCTCTCATCCTTCACATCTCTAATCTGAAAGGCTTTTCCTCCGTCTCCTGGCTCAGTGGGGTGGGGGTGGCCTCCCCCCATAATTACACCCATCACAGTTTATTGGGTTACTTACCTACCTGTCTTTTTAATTTTAAGACCCACGAAGGCAGCACTTTGGTCTTTCTCTTTTGGCTGCAAGCACAGAGCTCAGCACTTACTAGTTGCTCAATAAATTGCTGCTAATGGCATCACATTTCTATTCCCAGGAGGTTTAGGGAACAGGAATCACACCCCTAAAACTGCTGGACTTAGCAGGCAGCAGATTCTGTGTGGTTTGAAGATATTGAGAGGAGTGAATTCTACTCCCCCCCAGCCTAGCAGGCATCACTGATGTCCAAGAAGACAAGGTGAGGCCACTTCTCCAACTGCCAGGGAGAGAGTTAGGCCCCCTTGGCTACTCTCAGAAACCTTTCTCCCTGTTATCAGCTTAACCCTTGGATGGCCAGGTGCCAGTGACAGCGATGAAGGGAATGACACGTTTATGTCCCCCCCCCTCCCAAGAAGAGGGTGAGTCCTTCAGAGAGGAAGCAGGTGGTGACACCTGACATTCCTGGCCTCGGGGATAGCCGCGGGAGGCGTTCAGCTGGGCCCCGGGTAGAGGCCAGTCTCTGAGGGGTGAGGCTCTCTGCTGGAGCAGCTGCAGGCCCCAAGTCCCCTCAGCCATACGCATGCAGGGAAGGATGAAAGGCAGCACAGTGGCTTCCTTTTTTCTTACTTCTTCATCCTGTCTATTTTTACTCCTGTTTGGGTTGTAGGGGGACAAGGAGTGGCTGAGGACAGCATTTCAAGATGCAGGCTGGGGATGGCCACGGGCTGCAGACAGATGATCAGAGAGTCCCACAACTGCAAGGCGAAGAAGGGAATTAAACAATTAATTGTGTATTATGAAAGTCATGCAGCCACTTTATAGGAGGGTTTTGAAAATCGAGACGGTGGGGAGGTGGAGAAGGAGAGGACGCCCCAAGCACAACCCCTGTTAGCATTTCAGCATGTTTCCTTCCAGTCTCTCTCGCTGACTTGCCTTCCTGAGTACACATGGACTCTGCACCATGGTTTATTTCACTTAACATCCACTTTAGCCTCTGCCATGTCATTTCACCATCTTTAGAGCAAGGCTTTACCAACGTAATAGTCCATGAAGTGAACGGATCACTCTGCACTCAGGCAGGCCCTGTCCCTGGGTGCTGCAGGCTTTTTTGTTTTGTTTTGTTTTTTGCTTTTAAAATGCCACTGTGCTGCAAAACTTGTGTCGTTGGCTTTATGTATTAGGCCTTACTCCTCCAGGGTGCTTGCTCTTCCATGCGGGATGGAGGGCCTCGTGGCTGGGAAACATTTAGCATCAGACAGACCTGAATTCAAATCCTGCCCCTAACAAAGACACTAGTGTGGCCCAGCTCTCTGCCTCTGTGTTCTCATCTGCAAAATGGCCCCTTTGCAGCTTGTCCTCGGGGAATGTGAATTCACCTGGAGCATTTAATCAGGCATGCTTAGAGTAAGAGTGCTTTACATGAACTGCACCAGGCCTTGCCCCTGGGTGTGTATATGTGTGTGTGTGTGTGGGGGGCTCATTTAATCCTTGTTGGATGCATGTGGATGTTATATGGAGGCTTTGCTGCCTGAACTGGTGTGCACATTTCGATTAGGAACTCCAGAGTGGAAACACAGATGAGCATGCATGCACAAATGCACGTACATGTACCAATACAGGCACACACATGTGCACTCATCTAAACCAAGGGGAGGACATGAAGCCATCCTCGGTTGAGCATTTTACTGTGATTAAATATTTATCTGGTGCTCATAACGTGAATATGGCACTTGGCAGTAGATAAAACATTACTGTGTTAAAAAACAAAACAAAACACAACATCCTGAAAATCTGCTGGACCCAACTCAGCAAAGAGGGGAGAGAGTTTGGGTGAGGAGAGCCATTCATTCAGTCAATCAGTCATCCATTTGACAACTGTTTATCCAGCACCTACTGTGTACCGTGTCCTGGGACTACGTGCAGAAGATGCACTGGTGGTGAAATGGACAGATAGACATACTCTCTGCTGTTCGCTGCTGTTGGTCTCCATCGTGTTTAGAAGTAAAATCCCTTAACAGACCGAAATTGATAAAATATTCACTCACATTTAAAATTGGAAACCCTGCTAAGGGCTGTGGGGTAAATGAGCTTGGGCCAATGAGATTGTAAAGGAGACCAGATTTAGTCTAGAAGTCAAGGACGGAGGGGGTGGGGCTGTCCAGGCAGAGGGTGGAAGCAGCGTGTACAAAGGTCCTGGGGCAGGAGGGCACACCTCTGGCTCCAGGAAGTGAACGTTGGCTGGTGTGGCTGGAGCATGGGTTGAGGGACAGAGAGGCAGAGATGGGGCTGGAGAGGGCGGGCAGGGCCAGTTTTCCTGGAGCTGGTGTGTTCTTTATCGTGAGCAGAGGGGAACGGTGTCTGGGGAGTTTAGGAAGAAGGGAGAAGAGGAAGATGGATAGGGCTTTTTGACCGGGGACCTGAAGCGGGATGGATGGCCAGAAATGGTCTGCTTCCATGACCGTCCCCTGGCCTGAGGTTGTGTGTCCTATGCTCTGGGCATCCAGGGAATTGACCCCTCAACAGGATGGAGGAGACTAAGGTGAGAACTGGAATTAAAGCAACTGACTCCGGGCAGATGGGAAAGGGGTGGGGTGGGCCCTCTCTGCGTTTAAGTGTCTGCTTCCTTTCTGCCATTTATCATTTACCTAGGGGCTTGTGAAAAAGAGAACGCTCCAGAAAAACAAATCCAGCATTGCTCCAGGGTGTAGCCTGCGGGAACAAATACTTTTTTTCCCTCCAATATCTGTGTGTGTGAGTGCCTGAAATGCAATGCTGAGAAACTTCGGGCCCCGCCAGCGTAGTAAGCTCTGGGGCTTTGGGGGGCTGCCAGGGGTGAGGGCTTCTACTCCCCCCCACCCCTGGCACAAGCCCGGCACAGGCTGGCACAGTGGGGCCCACCTCCCTACCCCCAAATGGTGGCTTTCTGTCTCTTGTTTGCCTGAGTTCTAGTAACTCAACTGTGTCCCGCTTTGGGGACCGAAAGTTCTCAGGCAGGCTGCTTTCTGGAATGGTGGAATTCCCAAACCTGAGGCAGGGAGGGGGCCCAGGGGATCGGTGGCCGCCCCTGCATGATGATATTCTCTCTCCGTGCCGCAAACATTCTTATTAGCATCGAAATCACTCCAAAATACTGATTCATTATCGTGCTCCGAGTTGCAGACTGGTGCATTGGGGTCTGATAGTTCCATATGAGCCATTCTGGGCTGTTGAGTATACATTGCCCATTGTGAAAAATTGGGCAAATGTGTGTTTACACTGAGGACAAGTGTGGCACCTGCCGAGCAGGGAGTTGGTGTCTGGGCTGGTGCCCAGTTGAGGTGCAGGGGCGGCGATGGGAGAGGCTCACAATCGGAGAAGTGTCCAGTGGAGTCTGAGCTGGCTTTGGCAATATTCTTCTGTACACAGAGGTTGGGGTTAAGAACAGGGGCTTTGCCCCAAAATCAGGGTAGAAGGACGCTCCTGTTTCATGTGCTGTGGATGTGGCTCAGTGGTGGGCAGGAAAGATATCCCAGGACCTCCAGCTTTTATAGACAAGTGATGATGGGATTCGGAACTGGAAGGTGATTACTAGGGACAACAGGAGGCAGCATGGTTCAGTGTGCAGATGAGTGGATTTGTCTGTGGGGTCCCTGTTCTGCCTCCAGTAACTGTGGGGCCTCAGGCAAGTTATTTAATGCAGCCGCAGCCTTGGTTTTCTCGTCTGTAAAATGGGGATGAAAAATGTACTTACTTCCTGTGGTGTGGTGAGATTTGAACAAGCACATGCTTGTAAGGTTCCAGTGGTGCCTGGCTCTGTGTACAAAAAAACGGTAGTAAAACAATTCTGCTGTGGGGTGGAGAGAAGGTTTGTATTTGGAACTGGCTATCTCAGGACTCTATGACTTTGAAGATCTAATGAAAACCATGGAGTCTCTCTTCAGAAACATGATAGAGACATGCAGCATTTAGCATATAGTTTCAGGGGATGGTTGGATCCCCGAAATCTAGTCATGGAGCCTGAGTTACATGGTGTTCTGGTTTGCTAGCTGCCAGAATGCAATATACCAGAAATGGAGTGGCTTTTAAAAGGGGAAATTTATTAAGTTGTAAGTTCATAGTTCTGAGGTCATGAAAATGTCCCAATTAAAGCAAGTCTATAAAAGTGTCCAAATTAAGACACCAGCAAGAGATGACCTTCACTCAAGAAAGGCTGATGAAGTTCAGGGTTTCTCTCTCAAATGGAAAGGCACATGGCGGGCATGGTGATATCTGCTAGCTTTCTCCCCAGGTTTCTTGTTTCATGAAGCCTTCCCAGGGATGTTTTCCTTCTTCATCTCCAAAGGTCTCTGGCTACATAGGCTCTTGAGGTTCTCATGGCTCTTTGGCGGCTCTAAAGCTTTTTCTAAAATGCTTCCTCTTCTAAAGGATTCCGGTGAACTAATCGGGCTGGAATGGGTGGAGTCATATCTCCCTCTAATCAAAGGTTATACCCACAATTAGGTAAGTCACAGCTCTGTGGAGATAATCTAATCAAGTTTCCAGCCGCTAGTGCTGAACAGGGATTATAAGAAACGGCTGCCTTCACAAGATTGGATTAGGATTAAGCCATGGCTTTTTAAGGGTACATAAATCGTTTCAAACCAGCACACACGACTACGTGGAGGCCCTATCTCTGGGGTGGAAATGAAGCGTAAGCTTTGGAATCTCCTTGAAGGATTTCAACCCAAGACCTGAATTGCATTTTCACTCTGTCTCATATTTGCTATATAAAGTTGGGCAAGTGAAGACCTATCTTTGAATCTTGCTCATACCTTCTGCTGAGTTCCTCATGTGGAAAGGATCAGATTTGTAAATCACTTGGCCCAATGCCTGGTACACAGTAGGTTCTTAGAAAACATCAACACTGTCACCACCATCGTCATCATCATTCCCTTTGATTGAAAACCTAAGAGATGATGAGTGTATATTCCATCATCTGAAATTGGGCACTGATCCTGCTAGTTTTTGTCTCTGTTGATTTTTATACAGTAGACTAACTCCCCGTGTGTTTTGTAATTTTCAATTAAGAGCTCATCAATAGGCTGTATCTCCGGGAACTTTGTGTAGCCTGAGCATAAGTTGGCAAACATTTTCTGCAAAGGGCTAGCTAAATATTTTTAGTTTTGCAGGCCACAGTTTCCAATGCATCTGCTCAACTCTGCCATTGTTGTGCAAAAGTGGACATAACCAATACCTAAACACATGGGTATGGCCAGATGTGGTTAGGATTTAGCTCATGGGTCATTATTTGCTCACTCCTGCTCAGGAGAGATTTTTATATTTGCTTCTGCCTAATGTCCAAGGGTATTACCAGATGAGAATGGCTTGTCATGTTAATTTCTTAGCAGAGAGCAGTAATTCTCAATGTGTGGCCCCTGGACTAGCAGCTTTAGCATCACCTGGGAACTTGTCAGACATGGGAATTCTTGAGCCCCAACTGGGATCTATTGAATCAGGAATTCCAGAGATGAGACTCAGCAACCTGTGTTTTAACAATCATCCGGAGGCAGGTGATTCTGATGCACACTCAAGTTGATAACTCTGGCTTGGAGGTACCTGGACTCCAAAGATAGTATAAAATTGAGCTCCAGACCCACGTGTGCTGCTTTGAAACTGTTATGTACCCCAGAAAAGCCATGCTCTTTTAATACAGTCTTGTGGGTGCAGACTTGCTGTGGGTAGGACAGTTTGATTAGATTATTTCCATGAAAATGTGAGCCCACCTGTTCAAGGTGGGTCTTATTTAGTTGACTGGGGACCTTAAAAGAGCTCACAGCTGACACAGATGTTTGGAGATGCTTGGGGACAGACAGATGCTCAGAGAGGAGGCTACTGGAACCAGGAGCTGAAAACAATGAAAACGGAAAGCAAAGGGCCAGCAGACATCACCATGTGCCTTTCCACGTGATAGAGAAACCCCAGATGCAATTGGCCTTATTGATGTGTTGATTTGGACATTTTCATGGCCTTAGGATTGTAACTTGTAACTTAATAAATCCCCTTTGTAAAAGCCAATCCATTTCTAGTATAGTGCATTCTGGCAGCTTTAGCCAACCTAAATACCATGTGCAGGCAGACCTGTGGTTATAAATTCTAGAGGAGGCTACTTTTTGGTTTTCCAATCTAGAGTCAAGGCTGAAACAGATCAAATGCTTCATCTTCTTCCTGTGTTAGTGGATAGAAGTGTCTGACCCACTCTTTCACTGAGGGTGAAGACCTCTTTATTGCCAAGATTGACAACTGCTCTACCCCCTCACTGCCCAGGGCTCTGAAGCCTCAGTCCACATACTTGCCAATCTCATTCTGTGTTTCTCTTTCAGTTTTGGCCCTTGGGAGTTTTTCTTACTTTCGTACTGAACTGACCTATATATTTAAAAGGATGTTGATATATTTTATCCAATATTTCTGGGTATTTTGTAGTGGGAGCATTTTCAGGTTATCTTATCTACCATATTACTAGACAGACAAGTCTTCTCCATTTTGTGAAAGATTGAGTTCCTTCTTTAGAATTGTTTAAACTGTCTGGCAGTCTCCTTCTTTGGTAACTTGACATCTGTCACTTATGCTGGCATCAGAGCCCACTTTGTTACGAAGGGACCAGAGACCAAACATCCTCTGGGGGGTCTGTCCACCTCACCTTTGCCTGGGGCTTGCGCAAATTCAGCCAGTGTTTGCTGAGCACCTATTGGCACCAGAAGGACAGCCTGCGGGGAGAGGCTGTGTCACAATATGGAGAGACACAGTACCTGGTCCAACACATCCTGAGAACACCTTCTCTGTTTTACAGTTTGATTAGGGAGCCCATATGGGTTTGTTTTTTTTTTTTTTTTTTTTGGTTCAGCTGGTTCAGGTTAAATTTCTACCACATATGACCAGACCCATCCCCTGGGATTTGTCATATCTCCCTGCCAGAGAGCTCTTGGCTACTCTATCCTGCACAACCAAATTTCTCCAAAGGTGAGCCCCACACACGTCACTCCCGCCTCCCGGCCCGGGTTGACCCACCAGGTAGTGCAGCCTGTGCTCTGTTGTTTGGAGAACATCATGTTGAGGACAAGAGGGAAACCACCCTCTGTGCCAGGACACAGCCCTGGGCAGAGCTCCACTGCCCATGGGATTTCAAGCATCCTCATTCCATGAGGACGTTTGGAGAAGATGTGGGACGTGACCTGGCCTGTAAACCCCCCTGAGAACTAAGGTCCCACGCGGAGAGCCTCGATGCATGTGATCTCTCCCCATCCCTTCCCCTCCTGCGGGTCCCTAGCAGAGTCGCCTCCCTGCACCCTCATTCCCTGTCCCGCTCTAACCCAGCAGGGGTGGCTCACTGGGCAAGGGATGTTGCCTCCTTTTAGAAAGTGGCCAGCAGATCTCTCATGGTCCCCTGTGTCTTCTCGAGGCGCCGCACCTGATGACGTTCAGCACAATTCTTTCCCTTTGTCTTTGATCTCAAAAAAAAAAGATCATCTCGAAAAAGATTGTCTTGTGTGCAGTTTACCCAAATGCTGCTTTTTCTAATTTTGCCAGAGTTGCTCATTTTCCCTCCTTCCTTTTATCTCCTTCTGGGATTTGCTCTGGGGTTGGCTTTCTTGAACCAAAATAACTCTCACAATAGTGGGGAAAAGTGCTTCCTGCGGGTGAATGACATCTGTAAGAAAAAAATAAAAACCGGCAAAACCAGCCTTTGAAGGCACTTGTCAGCTAGTGCCGTGGCGAAGTGTGGCGTGTCGACTGTGACTGTGGAGATGCCTGCAGCCGCAAGCCTTTTTCCAGAAAGCCATCAGCCCAAACTCAGGGCTCTCCAGGGACCCAGGTGTGGCATTTATCCTCTGAAGAGTTTAAAGGCAGTGCTGGTTTGAGCAGCTGGTATTTTCTTTTCTGTCCCCAGCAGGGCCCTGCAGCAGTAGTTTCGTACTTCACTGCTCTGTCTTCCCTTCTTTGCTGACTTGCCTGCTTTCTTGGGGGACTGGTGGCTCCAGGCAGACCCCTGAGAGGAGATCGGGGCAGGGGGGTGGACCTGGCAATGCCCATGGCCCTCCTGTGGGAGGCCAAAATCTCGTGATTAAGTGTGAGACTCTGGAGTCAGATTCAGACTTGATTCAAATCCCACCTCAGCCATCATCTCTAAGCCAATCTAGTCCCCTCTCTGAGCCTCAGTCTTCCCATCTGTGAAATGGAGTTGTTGAGTTTAGTAAAGTCAGTACAGGTAAAGTAGTTTTTCTCGCAGTGCTTGGCACACAGTAAGTGCTCAATAAGTGCTAGTTCCTGCTCACATTTCCCCTGGCTGCTTCTCCCTCCCAACCCAGGCACCAGCCATACTGAGCTTAGTGTAGCTTTGGGAGACAGCGTTACTTTCCCCCTTTATGCTCTTCCCTCTGCCCATGGTAGCTTTCCACACTTGGTCCATCTGGTGGACTCCTAATCATCCGTCAGAACCCAGTTTGGGCATCACCTCTCTTTAAGTCTCCCCTTTCGGTCATCCCTCTGCCCAAGGATGACCACGCCCTGCCTTATTTACATAGTGGTATTTTGTTCACATTTCTGTATTTGTGTTTCTGTTCAGAACAAATGCATTTACCTAGGCCCTCACCACTCCCATACAGTTTTGTTTCCTCTGCTTTTATAATCCTTTGTCCAACTCTCTAACATAGTTGTGTACTGGTTCAAATATCCAGTTCAGGGAATGGCAAACACCCATGGAGCACAAAGTCAGGCAGTTAACATTAAGGGGTAGATTCATCTTGGAGTGAAACAGGAGGGTTGGGGGCAGTGCTGGGCAACTGAGGAGACCAGGCCCTGCCTGCAGGGAAATCAAATTGATTAAAACATGGGGCTGGGTGGTTGAAATATCCAGCTGCTGACTGGCTGTGAAACCTTTGAACTGGTTTAATTTACAGCCTTTCCCACCTCCTGCAAAGACTGTGGGCTCCCTGAGGGTAGGGACATTCTCTTGCCCCCACCCCCAGTGCCCAGTGCTAGAGCCAACACATTACAGGGCTCAGTACATGTTTGATGAATGAATAAATGCATTTACTGTCAGCCTCCTCATTCCTTAGAAAAGCTCAGTATGGCAATTGTAGAAAGCACAGATAAGCAAAAAGAAGAAAATAAAAATCTCCTGCTCCCTGGATAGATCTTTATCCCAGTTTGTTTACACTCTATGCCAGAGTATAACAAATACAGAAGAGAGCCCAGATAGTAGTGTCCAACTCGATGAATTGTCACAAACTGCACACACCTGAGGAACCATCACCAGATCAAGAAAGAGGACAGTCCTGCCTCACAGAGCTCCCCTCATCCCCCTTCCAGCCACTGTCAACCCCTGAGCGCGACTGCCAGCCTGATTCCCACAGCACGATACTTTTTTCCTGTTTTTGAGCTCTATGTCAATGAAATCACACAGGAGGCCTCTTTGTGTCTTGCTTCTTTCGTCAACGCTGTGTTCACGAGATTTATCCAAGTTTCTGTGTGTAGTTGCAGTTCATTCATTCTCCTTGTTGTCTCTTATCCTTTTGTGTGTGCATCCCACAATGTATTCGCCCATTCTCCTGTTGATGGACATTTGGGTGGTTTCCAGTTTGTAGCTGTTAGGGACAGTGCTGCTGAGAATATTGCTTTGTGGGAGTCTCGATGCCCAGGTGCACACGTTTTTCTTGGGTCTATTAATATGTTGGGGCTAGACAATTCTTTGCTGACAATTCTTTGTTGTGAGGGGCTGTTGCGTGCATTGCAGGATGTTTAGCAGCATTCCTGGCCTCTGCCCACTAGATGCTGCTAGCACTTGCCTTCCACTCGCAACAACCAAAAATGCCTGCAGACATTGACCAGTGTGCCCTGGAGGGGAGATGGTGGTCCTGTCCCCCCCGATTGAGAACCACTGCTGTACATCGAGGATGGAATTGCTGGGTTAAATAGGGAGGCATATGTTTACGTTTAGTAGATGTGGCCAAACAGTTTTCCAAAGTGGTTGGACTACTTCACACTTGTGCCAGTTGTGTGCGACCTTCTAATTACTTTCAGTGCCTTCTATTATAGAGATGTGGAATTGTGTTGTAAATGCTATTCCACTTAACACTGGAATACGTGTTCTATTCTTCCTCATCTTTTATATCATTTACCTTTTGCTTAGGGAACGATCAAGTAATGGTTTGCACTTAACTCTGGAATCTGATTTAGTTCAATACCCAGCTCTGCTACTTTCTAGCTCTGTGATTTTGGCCAAGTGACTTCACTGCTTTCTGCCTCAATTTCCTTCTGCAAAACAGGGGCAGTCATGGTGCCCGCCTCTGTTATTGGAAGGATCACATGAGTGAGCATACGTGAGGATGTAGAACAGGGCCTGCTGCGCTGCCTGCTAGGATTCATTTTAGTGGCTGTGTGCTATTTCCACATGTGGCTGCACTGTGGTTTATGTTAGTGATCCTTTGGGGTGGGATGACAAATGGTTTTCAGTTTGGGTTGCCAAATTTTGAAGAAAAAAAAACTGATAAGAGTTTCAGTTAAATTTGAAATCCGGATAACCCAAAAATAATTTTTAGTATAAGTATGTCCCATGCCATATTTGGGACATACTTACACTAAATATGCCCTATGTGGGACATACTTATATATATATATATGTGTATATATATACACACACATATATAAAATCTGTTGTTTATCGGAATTCAAATTAAACTGGGCATCTTGTGTTTTATCTGGCACTCCTTTAATTCCAGTTCTTCCGGGCAACTCTGTAATAAGTATCCTGAAGCTGAATCTTTGCACACAAACTATGTTTCCCACGCTTGGTTACTGATCTGGATCAGTGAGTAGGGAGCTTGTTAAACTACAGATTCCCTGGCCCCACCCCGGACTTCTTAAATCTTGGGGGCTGGTTGAGGGTCTGAGTTGTTGTTGTTGTTTTTTTTTAATTTGCATATGGGCAGGAGGCACCAGGAATTGAACTCCAGACCTCCAGCACGGCAGGTCGGAGCTCTGCCTGCTGAGCCACGGCAGCCGCCCAGGGTCTGAGTTTTTAACAACCCCCACCCACCAACCCCTTGGGCCACCACCCGTCTTTGTTATGTGCTCAGTGGAAGATGGGGGTAGGATAAACCCACATCCTGGTTGCTCCCCGACCAATCTTCCCAGGGCCTTCAGCCTGGGCAGGGGGCCACCTCGGGCCGCCCTTCGGCTCAGCTCAAAGCCTGTGCAAGCTTTACAGGAACTGGTGGCTGAACTTTGGCAGCGAGAGGGAAGGTGGAGGTGTGGGCACCGAGAGCCAGTAGCATTGATTTCTGTCTGGAGTTCTTGGAAGGCCTGTCATGAGGAAAACAGGCAGCGGGTAAACAGCAGACAGCGACCTCAGCAGCAGGAGGCCCTGGGAGCTCTTCTTGGCTGAGGTGCCCGCCGGTTCAGGCCACGCCTGCGGAAAGGTGGTGGTTGTGGGGTGGGGGTAGGATATGGTCCCCCATGGGCCCAGGCCTGGGGCTTCCTGAGACCTGACCATCTGGCTTGCCTGGACCCTGTGGGCACAGGGAGGTAAAATTGGTCTTGGCCAAGGGGTGGGATCCAGGCTCCCAGAGCTGCCCCTCTCACCTGTTCCTGCCTCAGGGACTCACTGTTCCTTCCTTGGGTCCCCCATGGACCTTCTCCGTTAAGCCTGAGGTGGTGATGGACAGAGACCTCGACCGCCCTGACCCCTGCCCGCAGGAGCAACTTGTGGCCTGCTTGGGAGAGCAGGTCTGATTTCCTTCTCATCCCAGTTGCTGTAGGGCATCCCTGGAGCCGCCAGGCAGGCCCCGTCTGGGCTGTGCAGAGAAGCCGCAGAATTACAGCTCAGACTGGATCGATCTGATCAGGTCTCCAGGCCTCTGGAGGGTGATTTTGCTTCGAGGAGAGGCCAGAGGGGCTTCAGACTTATAAATACGTTATTATGTAGGAGAGGGTTTTTGGTGGGCTGGAAGAGTTTGTTGGATGGGGGGTTGGTCTCTCTCTGACTGCCTGGCTCCGATGCTCTCTGGGGCAGTGAGGTCCTTGGAGCTTGGGGTCAGCATTTGGGTCTGAGGAGGGAGATGTTCGCCCTCCTCCTATGTTCATTTGCTGCTGACCTTTTGTGCAGGGTGCTGGCGTTTTCTGGGGGGCATGGAGAACATCTGTGGAGTGCTGACTGCAGGCCAGGCACCGTTCTTGACCGAGGGAATCGGCAAGGGTCACGCAGAGGGGGAGCCCTGCCCTTTTACTTCACAGATCCCGTTTTTGGCCCCAATGAGGGAGGAATCTGGGACTTGGAGAGGCAGAGTGACCTGCCCAGGGTTCACTCCACATGAGGCCCCATCAGCTTCAACTCTCACTAGTAAATAAGCAAAATCATCTTTATTTGATCGAGTGGAAAGTGACCGATGAATACTAATGGTGATGAAACGGCAGCCAGCCTGTGCAGAGGACTAAGTGCCAGGCACTCTGCTGAGTTCCACAAATGGGTATTATTTAGCATCTGAATTTAATGGTGAGAATAGTGAGACTCAGAGAGGTGAATTCACTTTCCGAAAGTCACACAGCTAGAAAGTGGCTGAGCTGGAATCTCTGGACTCTGGACTCGGACTTTCCAGCTCAGCTATGTATCTTGTTAAGTACTTTCTGGGGTTCTCACTGAAACGCTGGGTGCTACAGAGCAGTTAGTAATAATTATTCTTAGCAAGGTCAGGTACTTTGGGGTTGAGGAGGATGCTAACTGGCCTCTGACTACTGGATCAAACACTTCTTCTCTGAGGAATGCAAAACACTTTGCATTATAATAACAAAAACAACATTAACAATAATGATAGCTTTCATTTGCTCTGGAGTCATTCCCCTGTGCCATTCACCAAATAGAGATTACCTGAAGAATTTAAAAGGCATAGATGCTTTATGATCCCCATTAGATGGATGAGAAAACAGACCGAGCAAGATAGGGCCACTTGCCCAAGTCCACGCAGCTAGGATGTGGCAGAGCCAGGATCCAAACTCTGTTTGCCTGCTGAGCTCACAGCACCTTGGTGAACCCTCCCTCTCTCCCCCAGCACCTTGTCCCAAGGAGCTTATGATGTCTGGCTGCTTCTAGGGGTCACCAGAAGCTTGGAACAAGGAAGTGGCCTGCCCCAACTCCCCCTCCTCTCAGCAGGCTCAGCCACCTTCTCCCAGTTTCTAGTCTCCTTCTGGCCCTCCCTAGGTCCTCCTCACTCCTTCCTTCTGAGCAGGTCAGCAGACAAATATGGGCCCTGAAATAAGAATGCCAAGTGCAGCCTTTGCTTCCTCTGGATTTCCTGCTTGCTTAGCAGGATGAAAACTTTGGCACGTTTACGTGTGCGTCTTTTTTTAAAAAAAAAAAAAACCCTTTATGTACTCTGCTCTTGTTTTTAGAAGATATGGCTCTTAACAAGGCTTTTTTAATTCAAGGTCAAAGAGTCTAGAAGCTGGTGAGAGAGCCCATTGCCCCTGTGGGCCCCACTAGACACATAAACTGCCAACGGATGGCTCTTTTCATCTCCTCTTTTAGACAGTCCCATCGCAACAGAGCTGTTCCTTGCATGAGGAGGTAAAATATTTGAGTTAACTGTATTGCCTGTCCCTAACTGCAAAATGCAACTGTGGCCTCCTCATCGTTTTCTATCTTTTTTTTCCTGTCCTGAAGTTCGAAGAAAATAATTTATTAACTTGGAAATTAGAAATAATATCCTTCCCAAAGCACCCCCCCTGGTCCCCGCAGCCCAGGCCAGCCTGACCGCCCTGCTTGGGAAGCTGAGAAAAGGCCCAGGCGTGGGAAGGCCCAGGTGGACGTGGGAAACGTATTCACAGTCGTGGCACGCACATCCCGAGTCCCTCAGCCCCCGAGGACCCACGGGGCCATGCCACCGACCCAAGCCTCCTGCACTGCCACCCTGGTCTAAATCCATCAGGCTCACTAGCCCTGGTCTCGGGCCACTGAATAATTTACGGTTCCGTGGGGCAGCGAGGAGAGGGTCACTGGAGTTCATGGGTTAATAACAGGTTTGGTTTTCGATGTCAGCAGCTCTCTCAATAACGTATGAAAGAATCCTATTCTGTTGATTAGATTTTGAAATGGATCAATTTTTAATCAGCCAAACACCTGACTCACTCAATAAGAGTTGCATTGTGGAGACAGGATGGAGGGCGGCTTTATTTACAGGAGTGTTTGTTTTTTGGGGGGCCCCACGCAAATTCCCACCCAGATCCCTCCTCCTGGAAGAAAATTGACCGGATTAGCTCCCACCTCGATGCCTGTGTTTGATTCACCTTCTGATTAGTTGGGAAATCCATGGGTCTGTTTAAGAGATAAGAGCAGCAGCTAAAGGTTTGATTTAGTCATCCATGATTATTGATGGAAAAAGCATTTATTTGCCAATGAAGAAATTTTGCTTAATGTAAACAGCAAAGGAGACAGGAGGACACAAAGAGAGTGAAGCGGTGCCCCGGGGGCGGCAGAGGCATTTTAGCTCTGGGGGTAGCTGGAGTTTCCAGCCCTGCCAGCCGAGATTTTCAAAATGATGGTGTGAAATTGGAGAGGATGAGTAGATTGAATGTATAGAAGGTGAATTGTTGAGGAAATGGGTGTTGGATTTGGTCAGGCTATTTATTCAATCAACAAACATTTGATCGCATACCATGTGCCCTCGGGGATGAAGCAGTTATTGAGACAGCCTGGTTCCTGCTCTCCTCGAGCTTATGTTCTGTTCAGTGGAGCCAGATGGTAAAGAAAGAGCAAAGTGTTTAATTACAAAACACACTAAGTCGTTGAGAGACACACAGAGGAAGTAGCTATGAGAGGAAGTAAGGAGAGCACCTAATTTTAGTTGTGCTCAAGGAAGGTCTCTTGGAGGGAGGCAAGTGAAGAGAAGTGGAGAAAGAATGCCAGGCAGAAGGGATAGCCTGTGCAAAGGCCCTGTGGCTGGCATGCTGGAAGAGGGAGAACAAGGGGGAAAGTGATGGGAGAGGAGGCCAGGCAGGGGAAGAAGGACTTGGGTTTTATCTACAGTGTAGTGGGGAGCCCTGAAAAGTTTTTGAGCAGAGAGTGACTTGCTCAACTTTTGCATTGGAAAAGCTCACTCTGAGCAGAGTGGGCTGTAGGGCTGGGAGACCGATTAGGAGTCCACTACAACCGTCCTGGCAACTGGGCTGGAGGCTCGGAGCAGGATGCAGCAGTGGAATGTGGAGAAGTGGATGGATTCGGCAATTCTGGTCTTGGCCAGGTGGCTAAGGAAGAGAAGGTAGTGCTGGGGCCAGCTGGGGTCCTGGCCTTGAGTGGTTTGGAGCCCCAAGCCTGCAGGGCTTATCCTGCGGGGTGGAGAGACTATTTGGGACAGAACCTCACTTGTCTATGGGCTGGGCCACCAGACTTTTCTTCAGACCAGGAACAGGGAGGCCCAGAAGTTGGGCAGTGACGTCAGATAGTTTGGGGACCTTCGAGTCTTAATGCTGCTTTTTACGAGCTGGTGGCCTCAGACAAATTACTCTTTGCAAGCACAAGCACATTTGACTAATTTCTGGCATAGAATTTTCTAGAAGGACTCATAAGAAACTGCCAACAGCAGTTACCCCTGGGAGGGGGGCCCTTGGGAGGATGGAATACTGACTTTCTTCTTTATACCCTGCTGTAGCCTCTGAATTTATACCACAGGCACCTGCTGTCTACATGAAATTGCCCATGCCGTTTGCACCACGCTGTAACCTATTCACAGTGTAACCACTGTGAATCTTTGTGGGCATTTGGAGCAAGGACTGCTTCTTCCATTCCTGTTCTACAGATGAGGCTCAGAGAGGGGTAGTTGCTTGCCCACATCACACAGTGGATCCCCTGTGGGGGCCCAGCTCTTCCCAGCTCTATTGTGCCCCTTGTGGCTGGGGTGGAGATAGCGGCCTCGGTGGGACTTGGGGGAGCTGGATTTTCCCAGGCATGAGCAGCAATTTCTCATTCCCCAGTGCTCTGCTCCCAAGAACTATCGATTGGGCAGCCTTATTTATTAGCTTCATGCGCACGCGTCCTTCGGCAGCGCTGTTCTCACACCTGCATTGTTGGGGGCCAGAGGGTGTGTGTCTGTGAGTCTGTAAGTGTCCATGTGGTATGGTGTGAGGGCTCTGGGCGTGGCTTCGGGCCTGCATGGGAGGACACCTCACTTTGCAGCCCTCCTTGGTGATAAGCAGGCTCTCAGTTGTATCTCAATCCCTGCATGGCTCACGGTAATTGCTCACAGAGGTCTCTGGGGAAGGAACTGTATGATCAAGTGCCCCAAGTTCTGGCTTCTTGTTCTGGCACCTCCGCTTGCTGGGTGACCTTGAGCTCCTCCTCTCTAAACTGGGAGTGATCATATCTGACCTTCTCCTTGTTCTCTGAACAGGGCAGGCAAACTGCCACCTCAGGGCCTTTGCACTTTGTACGTTCTCTCTTTTCTCAGATATCAGTGTAGCTCTCTCCTTGACTTTGTTGGTCTTTATGCAAAAGTTACCTTCTCAGCAAAACCTTCTTTGGCCTTCTAACTAAAATTTCATAGCACACAGACACACACACACAGTCTCCATCTCTCTCTCTCTGTCTTCCCACACTTCCTTTCCCTGCTTTATTTTTTTCTCCTCTAGCACTTAACCATGATTGATCATATTACATATATTCACCCATTTATCTTGTTCACTGATTGCCCCCATTAGAATGTTACTCCAGGAAGGCGGGAACTTTTGTCTGTTTTGCTTACTGCTGTCTTCCAAGCGGCTAAAACAGAGGTGGGCACATAGTAGGTGTGCAGTAAATACCTATTGAACGAATGAATGAAATAAGTCAAAGTACTGTAAGACACAACAGTTCCTGGTATATAGTAAACAGTCGACAAATGTACATTTTTGTTGTCATTACTCATGTTACTGTTATTATGCTTTCCTGAGCCTCAGTTTCCTCACTTGCAAAATGGAGATGCTGCTGCTAAGAGCTGTCATAGAGGTGCTGTGAAGAGTTGGCAAAGTGGACATTGGGTGCTTGGTGCAGCTCCTGGCACAGTAACTGTTCAATAGATGGGGGCTGTTATAGCTGGAGGAGGTATAAAATGAATAATACAGGACCCCCTGCTTGTGGGAGCATTTCTGGGAAATGGAGTAGGTATCGGGGACCCAGGACCAGTTCTTGCCACATGTAAACGTTCCTGATTGGCTACTGCAGCTGTGATGGCACCACTCTTTCTGGTTTGCCTCCAGCCATTGTCCACCCAGAATGTCCAGCCAAGGTTTGCAAGCCGCCCCTGGGATTTCAGCTTTCTTAAGGGGCATATCAGATTCTTTTTTTCATTTTTTAAAAAGCATGCAATTTTTTTTAAGGAGAGAAAGACCAGTTGATATTTATTGTCCCAGGGAACCACCCCCAGTGTATTGCTGTGTGAATAACTGCCACTGCTGGGCAGCACGTGTGGTGAAGGTTTTATAAACTAGAACAGCAGAGCTTTTCTAAATGTTCAGAGAAATGAGATTTGCTCATTGGCCTAGGCCTGGGTCCCAAGCTCCACACCTAGAGTTGAGGAGGGTCCCCACCCAGTGTGGGTGGGCACCCTGCAGAAACCAGCTTAGTCTCCCACCAGGGTTCATGTGAGAAGGGGGCTTCTCCACCCACACGGAGGGGACTCCGAGGCTGGCTGGCCAAGGAGCCCGACAGATGTTTGTGATGGTTTGAAGGGAATGTGGGCAGGTGGGGAAGGGAAGCCAAGTGAGAATCGGGGTCTGCTCTGGCTGTGGGGGCAGGGGCAGGGGCAGGGGCCAGCCAGTGTCCGCTGTGCAGTCTGGCATCCAAGCAGCTGCCCAGTCCCCTCAGTCCTTTCAGACTTCCAGCTGCCAGCAGCTGCACCTCGGTGCCTGGCCTGCACAGTGAACACCACGGAAGCCACTCCTTCGGCAGTGTGGAGACACAGCCCTCAGGAGGAGCCTTCCTCTCCTGGCCCTGATGCATCTGCCCCAGCCTCCTCACACCCTGGGTGCATATCTCCAGCAGCTTTGGTGCGGTTTCTTTGAGGGGGTGAGATGATAGGCCATTTTGGCGCTTCCTTTTCTTAAGATTTTCAGTGTTGAGAATATACTATTTTGTCATTTGAAATTAAACCTCTGCAAAAGAGTAGGAATGGCTCCGGAAAGGCTGGGGGGCGTCCAGGTGGGACAGGAGGCAGCACGGAGCCAAGATGGAGGCGAAAAAGGAAAAAGGGAAAAGGTGGAAAATGACAGTGCGTCGTGAGGTGAAAGTAAATGTATTGGAGTGAGTCCAAATAAAGGCCGACAGCCTGGCTGGTCTGCGTCTAGGAGTTTTCTGGATTTGGATCTTCGGAGGGAAGAGGGTCTTGAGTGAACTCGTGTCCCAACGCCCGCTGTGCGCCAAGCACAGGTATTGGGCTCTCTGGGGGGACACACGAGTAAAACCAAGTGAGGAGGCCCTCAGTGCAGCAGTGATCGGAGGTGGACAAGGGCGGCGGGTGGCCTGGGGGGCTATGGGGACAGAGGGTTTGGCACGCTGGAGATGCAGGAGTTCCCCCTGGGAATTGCGACGGGCCCTTTGGACCTGTGGCTGGGCTCGAGCTGGGCATCCAACCTGGGAGACTGCAGCTCCCGGGGGACAGGACCAGGGGCTGCCCAAAAGCTCAGCTGGTCCATGGGGAGCCGGAGAAGGTGTATGAGCAGGGGAGTGAGATGCCTGGAGCTGTGCTTGAAAGAGTCTTCTCTCAGGGAGGTTCTCCACCCAGGCATTTTATGGGGGCAGCCGTGCTGTGCATTGCAGGATGTTTAGTGACAGCTTGGCCTCCACCCCCAGGTGCCAGTTGTCTCCCCTGAATCGTCTCCAGGCATTGCCCGGTGTCCCTGGAGGACCCCAGTGCCCCAGCGGAGAACCAATCTGTCGGGCAGGGTGGAGCAGGGGGAGGGTGTGCAGCCCAGAACAGGGCAGGGGTGAGAGGAACAGGCTAGGTGCAAGGGACCTGTAGGACAACGACGTCCTGGGGAAGGAGGCTGGGCAGGGTGCGGAGGGATGCTGGAGCCCGATGGGGAAGCAAGAAGAACCGTTTTGGACAAGGGGGACTAGGGCACCCCAGAGGCTCCTTTAGAGAAAGGAGTGGTATTAGTGAATGAATGAATGAGCTAACAAGCCAGTGATGTAGCAGTTTACATAAAAAGATCAAGACTTAGGAGAGGGATAAGAGATGATATTCCATGGCATTTATTGAGCACCTACTGTATGCTACATACTGAGTGGGGCCTGGGCACCCAAGTGCTGTCTTTCTCGCGGAGGTGACAGCCGGGTGGAGGAGGGGAAGCTGAACAAGTAAATTCACGATGATGTGTGGTTGCCTGCGGTGGTCAGGGCCACGGAAGGGGCGCAGGAGGGAGTTTCAAGACTGGGAGTCATGGGGCTGGCAGGAAGGTGGGAAGGAGAGTCCAGGCCGCCAGTCAGGGGCTGCTGCCCACAGGGTGAGTAGTCTGCTCATTCCAGGTTGCTTTGGGCAGGACTACGACCCTCTCCTTGGCCCCACCTCTGGCCGAAAGCTGCATGTGGCAGGAGGATTTCCTCGAGTGCTGGGGTGGAGTGTATTCTGGGTAGGCTTTCCTGAGGAGGTGACATTTGAGCTGAAAATGGAGAGATGTGTAGAAGTTTGCAGGGGGAAGGGCGAAGGAACAGCATAAGCTGAGCATCCTGCCAGACATTACAAGGAAATATGATTCCCTCCTGTTCTACAGCAGTGGGGACTGACCCGGCCAGGGTGGGGGTTGATGGGGTGTGGAGCTGTGGGCGTTGTTGGAACCAAGACATAGAGGCCTCTTCCTCCCATTCCTGCCCTGCACCCTCTTTTTCCAGGGAGGCAGCTGGAGGGGCCCACAGAGGCCCACCTGCCTCAGCAGTCAGCCACCTGTCGACATGGCGGGAGTGTGACTTGTAGCTCGTCAGCGCAGCACCACAGAGAGAAAACTTCACTTTCTTTTTGTTTAAGGCCAATTAAAAAAAAAAAATTTTTTTTTTTTCTTAGAACAGGCCACCGGCTATTATGGAAATAGTAAACAGGAGGCAGAGCTGGGGCATAAGTGGTCTGTTTTAATTAAAACATTAAAGTATTTTAACGCTTACACTTTATATTTTTGCGAACTTGATTATATAGCCTTTTAAATACCTGTGAACGTTTTAAGGACTCTCAGCGATGAATTATTTGCAATTTCACAGGAACCTTCTATTTTAAAAGCAAAACAGCGTTGAGAGTGGCTGCAAGGGCTCATGGTTGCAGCTGCTCTGTAGAATGAGGAGCGTGCGGTGGGCAGCTGGTAGATGATTGGGCTCCAGCACCCTCAGTGCACCCCTCTGCTGGGTACTGGGGATTTGGGGAGGCCTCAAGGCTCCCAGCTCCAGCTTTCATGCCCTCCAGCCTTCCGCCCTATTCCCCCCTGTCCCCACAGCCTCCAAAGGGGGCCTCGTAGAACACAGATCCATCTTAGCCGCTTCCCCGGCACAGAAATTTCTAGAAGCCTCTGCTGCGGTAAAAGAAGTCAAAGCCCTTGTCAGGGTGATTGCTCCCTGATGACCCTCTTTTGCCTCAACTTCTCTGCGCTCCCTCGTGCTCACCACATGCCACGCCGATTTCTTGTCATTCTTTTAATACTTATTGAGCACCTACTGCATGCCAAGCATTGTTTGAGGCATCGGGGATATAGCAGTGAACAAGCCAGGCACAACCCTCTGCCCTCATGAGCTGACCTTTCCGGTCAGGAGGAGACAGGATATAGGTGAGATCAGCTGTGATAAGGACGGTGAAGTAAATAAAACAGGGAAGACTGTGGGGATTGAGGGGTGTTGTTTGGATGGGGGGGGACTCAGGAAAGATTTCTCTGGTGAGGTGATATTTAAAGACCTGGAGAAGCAAGAGAGAGCCGACCCATGGTTTGCTGGAGTTGACTTATATCGGCACGTAGGAGCCAATTGTGCACATCTTCCGGGCCCCTTCTTCAGTGATATTGTATCTGTGTCTTGAACTCAACTGCATGGGAAGATTTACACAAGAGAAATCAGCAAATGCCACACACTCTTTCCTAAACGTTTATCAGCATATCCTATGGAGGAAGCTGTGTAGAAAGCTTGAGGTGGGGCAGAGAAGGGTGTTACAGGCATTTCCAAAGAGTGAATGGACCTGGAAAGTTTGGGAAACATCCCAGAAGCCACTGTAGTTGGGAGTGAGTGAGGCACATTGTAGAAGAAGACAAAGAGAAATACCTTAAATACTTCTGGTTTCTAAAATATTCTAAACTCCTTTGTGCCTCAGGACCTTTGCACATGCTGTTCCTTCTACCCAGAATGTTCTTCCCTGGCTGGCTCCTTTTGTTCCTGTTTCCTCAGAGGGGTCTTTTTGCATGGCATTGGTTCAGGAGACGTCTCGAATGGTGTGAGGTCTGGGATGGGTAACAGATGTGGTAGGGGGAGAGGCCAGAGGCATCTGCCTCATGCCCAGACTGACTGCAGCAGGATTCCCGAGTCTCTTCTAGTTAGCCTCTCTGATAACGCACACCGTAATTGCCCACCCCTGTCAACGAGAAAGAGCAACTCTCGGCTCCTGCAGGAGACACTGGTGACACCAGAGGTTAAATATCTCTATTATATCATGG
Organism: Myrmecophaga tridactyla; assembly: GCA_004026745.1. Taxonomy (NCBI): domain Eukaryota; kingdom Metazoa; phylum Chordata; class Mammalia; order Pilosa; family Myrmecophagidae; genus Myrmecophaga; species Myrmecophaga tridactyla. Next base: position 4,913 of record PVIY010018304.1, on the reverse strand, counting down.
CTGGCATTTTTATCGTCATGAGAGCCACGGTGTCAGGAGTTCAGGACTTACGATGAGGTTTATTTCATTGATGGAGAAAGTGCTCAGCCCCCTGGCCTCTGGGCTCACATGTTCTAAGGGGAGCCGAGGAGGGAAGCATTTTGAGAAAAGGGAATAGGTTTGGCTGACCTAATTATTTCTTTGTATAATGATGAGAGCTTAGAACATATTGATTGAAGCGATCTGTGTTTAGGCCTTTCATTGTTAATGAGGGACTGTCCAGTTTATGTGTGCCCAGAGCTTTTAGTAAGGTGTGCAGTGCCGGCATTTAATGCCACACAACTCATGTGGCAGCAGGAGAGGAAAGGGGCTTCATTTTTAGGCCATCAGATCACTCTCTCTGTGCTCCGGGGTTCATATACTGGCTCTGCCCATCCCAAGCGTAAACCCTTCGGCGAGTTGCTTGACCTCTTGGAACCTCTGTTTCCTTTTCGGTAAAATGGAGGTAAAAGTGTAGTTATCTCATAGGGTGGTTGATGAGGATTAAGAGTGATGATCATGTAAAGGTCTTAAAATGATGCGAGAGATGGTGGGTGTCATTCTTTGAGGTTCTTTGAAATGGGTTACAACTTAGGCTTATTCCACCATAACAAGATGCTTCCTAAAGAAACAGTCCTGGACAAAGAGTTGCCATGCAGTTTTCTAGTCCACCAGCCTGTTGCTCCATCCTGAGACAATACATGTTTAACTAGAAGGTAATGCTTTTCCTTCCAAAAGTGCATCAAAAAAAAAAAGTGCATCAAAGAGGTTGGTACACGACCTGGCTCGTGAGAACATCTGCTGCTTTTAGCGTTTATCAGGGACCTCTTTCCATCCTGTGTGTATTGCTGTAAAGCGGAATCTGTGATGTCATCTGTTCAATGGTTTGGTTTTGTGTTGTCCTTGGGGGAAGGGGTCTTTGTCTGCTTTACGTGCAGCTTTATCCTCAATGCCAGCACATAGTAGGTACTCAATAAATACTTGTTGAATGAATGAACAAATGAAGCTATATGCCAAAAAGTGAAAGACATATCCCAAAGAAATGAAAACTTACGTTCACTCAAATATTGACAATTGTCCATAGCACTTTTATTTGTAATAAAAGCCCTAAAGTAGGAAAAACCCAGATGTCCTTGGATGGTGGATGGTTAGAGTGGTATATCTATTCATAGATGTGAGTCAGCAATGAAGAGGACCAGGCTATTGATACATGCACATTGGTGAATCTTGAAGGAATTATGTTGAGTGAAGAAAGCCTACCTCAAAAGGTTACATTAGGTATGATTCCTTTTCATGACATTCTTGAAATGACAAAGTTATAGAAAGAGAGAAGAGATTAGTGGTCACCAGGGGTTTGGGGTTGGGGAGGCGAGTGTGGTTTAAAGAGTGACAAGATGGAAACTTCTGGGGACGGGAATGGCCTGTAGTTCCACTGTGTCGGTGTCTGCCCTGGGTGTAATATTGCACTCACTTGAGTTTTGCAAAATGTTACCATTGGGTAAACTGGGTGGAGGGCATATGAGATCTCTCTATTTATTATAGTTGCATGTAGTTCTGCAATGACCACAAAATAAAAAAGTTTGATTTAATTTTAAGAAAAGTAAAGAATTTAAAAGGACTTCATTGAATATTTTAAAATACAATGAACTGAAGCCCTACTACGTGCCAGGCACTTTCGCACATTAATTCACATAGTCAGAGCATATATACCTGTGAAGTATATGGATGTGATGTCACTATTTTGTAGGGAGAGAAGTGGGCTCAAAGACATTAAGGAATGGGACTTGCCTGCCAGACCCCTTCTAGCTCTGGGATTCTGTACTGAGGAGTTCCTTCGATTTGTCTAGCACATTGCTCTTCTGAGAGCACCTTTTGCCCCGTGACGTGGTGGTCAGGAGCACAGGCTCTAGAGGGAAAGTCCTGCAGCCCTGGAATGGTGTCCTTGCTCAGATCACCAGGCTGTGGTTTTGGACAGGTGATTTCTGTCCTCCAAGCCTCAGTTTCCCCTTCCGAAAATGAGCATTAAATAAGAAAATATATTAGGTAATACATTGTAGGGAGCTGTTATTACTGTTCCTTCTCCTCGTGAGATTTACAGGATAGCCACAGGGCAGGGAAGGCTGTTCCCATTTAACAGAAGAAGAGAGTGAGGGCCAGAGTGGCTGTGTATACACTTCCTGTGTATGGCAGATCTTTTAACAAAAGGGACTGAGGACCAAAGTGCCTAGGTATCCAATTGATGGTCACATTTCTTATACATGACAGAGCTTTAGTTAGAACCCACCTGATGTTGTACCTTTTTACTCCCAGTCCAATAAATTGAGAACTCCGGTCCATTTGTCATTAGACCCCAGGGCTCTAAGCACAGTATGCTGAGAAGAGCCCTCACCCCAATTTAGCATCCCTGCTGTGGCTCCTTGAGACCTGTGTCTTGCTGAACTTTATTTCTCCTTGGCTGTTTTTCCTGAGCAGGATAGCATGTGCTGTAATAGGGGCCACCTAGAGGTCCAGGGAGGCTTTCTGTGGGAGGCATCACCTAGGTCAAGAGTTGAAGGACAGGTGAGCATTGCCAGGCAGGTGGGAGGAAGAGGAAGGAAGGGTACTCCAGGGAGTGGGGCTAGCAATGCAGAGGCTCAGAGGTGGAAGGGTACAGGTGGGTTTGGGGACGTTAGCCCCAAAATGTGTTGAGGGCATTATACTTGAGTAATGTGTTCTGTGTGGGCTGCGGAGTCAGTAGGAGGTGGGGGGTGGGGTGCTTGTCGCCAGGTGAGGCGTTTGGACTTCATCTGGAGGGCAGTGGGGAGCCACAGAGGGTTATGATCAGAGGAGTGATACAGGTAAGACTGGCGTTTGAGAAGGTGCCCTGAGCAGGGCCAGGGTGTCTGGGAGGAGGCTGGGGAGCTGGTTTCTGGCTTTGGTTTTGGGCGACTCTGGGGCAGGCCCTGTGTGTCTCTGCCCTTCAGTCTCAGCATCTCTGAAACAGAGATCACTTCCACCTTGCCCAGCATCTCTGAAACAGAGATCACTTCCACCTTGCCCACTTCTTGGCATCCTTTGCCCCAGTGAAGCCCGAACAAAATACCCCCCTGACCCAGTGTCACAGAGGTCCCAGGGGACGGAGCCCCTGATGTTAAAGACATTATCCTCCCTTACTTTGTTTTGTGGATTCCCCAATGAGCCACAGCTGAATCGGCTTCACAGCAATACCAACTATTTCTTTTCTTTCCATTTTTTTTTTTGTTTGTTTAATTGTGAAGACCAGCTTTTGGCTCTCCTTCCTTCCCCTGCCAATCTGAGAAATGCCAAACATCACCAAACAGCGGTTCCAGAGCAGACACAAACCAACATTTATTGAGCACCTACTGTGTGCTGGGGCTCCCTGTGTGTTCTCTCCTTTACTCTCCTGGGGTGCTGGGTGCAGGCTATTTGGTTTGTGTCCGGCCGTGTCCCAGCTATGTGGGACCTTGGGCAAGGAACTTCTGCCCCTCTCAGCCCTTCTCCACATCCAAGGGGACACTCATGGTCTCACCCCAAAGGGGCAAGGAGCCCATTCCCTGGGCACATTGCCCATTAGCAAGAGAGGCAGCTGGCAATAAATAACCCCGGGAAGTGGGTCTTGTTGTTCCTGATCAGGGAGGGAAGTGAGATTCACAGGCAGAAAGCTGCCAAGGAGGAGGTGCTCTCTCAGCCGTGCCCTTTCCGCGAAGGCCTGTGGGAGGCAGGGCTGGGCCGGCGCTGGCTGAGGTCGCCTGTAACCCACGACCTCTGCTGTCCCCCTCGTTGTTCCTCGTGGACCGCAGGAAATGCAGCGAGACCTCTGGGGCAGGCGGGGTTAGCGCTGCGGCCGCCCACCCGATCAACCCACTTTGATTTCTCGCCCACCCAGCCTGGAACCTTCGGAAAGCTCCGACCTGCAGTTCTACATGCTTTGGTGGCACAGCATCTTTAGAAAGTGTTGAGGAAGAGGGTGTCCTTTGTTCGGGATTCCATGGGGACGAGGGGAGTCCCCCAGCCTGGCCAGGAAGACCTCTCCAAGTGGAAATCTTAAATGCTTTAGCAACCCAAAAGCTGAAACTTGGGGTCTTGACAGGGTCCGGGTGAGCAGGGGGAGCCCAGGCCTCCGAGTGGGGCTGTGCGGTGGGTGGGGGCGGTGGGGGGCGTGCTAGGGCCGTGTGACTTTCCTTAGTCTTTGACAGATCACATCTCCTGAAGACTCAGTTTCCTTCCCTGTGAATTGGGGGTAGTAACGATCATTTCCTTTCGAGGCGGTTGTGAGAACGTCACGCACAGATATTAATGCTGGAGACCAGTGAGTTCTCCTTGTACAGAAGAGGAAACTGAGGCTGGAGAGGGGCCGTGGCTTGAAACGATAGCGCCAAAGTCAGATGGGGTCTGCTGACTCCGGGAATAAGTTCCGTCCCCTGCGAACACTGTGCCTTTAGAAGCTAATCTTTGCAGTGGCCCCACGAGGCTGGGACCGCTGCCACCTCTGTCTTACAGGTGAGGAAACTGAGGCTCGGGCAAGTTTAAATTTCCTGCCCAAGGCCACTTGGCTGGAAAGTGGGGGTGCAGCTGAGATTCTTATCCCGGTGCGTCCAAGTCCGCTGCTCTGTGCTCCCTCTCCCTTCCTTAGGCTCTCCCGTGCCTCGGTTTCCCCATGTGTAAAATGGAGTCTGGTTCCCAGCATAAAAGACCCCCACCCTCCCACCCACACCGGCGGAACTGATCCCGCTGAGGACGAGACTCTGTTACATAAACCTTGCTCACCCAGGGTGGGGGTGGGTGGGGGTGTCTCAGCTTCCCCCTCTCCCATCCCTCGCACCACAGCAACTTGAGATTTTTACAGACAGGAACTGCGTGTGGGGTGGCAAGCGAGTGTGTGTGTGTGTGTGTGT
>PVIY010018303.1:0-47828 GCA_004026745.1 Myrmecophaga tridactyla | reverse complement strand
AATTAATAAAAAGTTTAAAAAAAAAATAATGAATCATACTAGGAAAATTGAAGATATGGCCCAGTCAAAGGAACAAACCAACAATTCAAATGAGGTTTATGAGTTGAAACAATTAATTCAAGATATTCAAACAGACATGAAAAATCTCATCAAAAATCAAATCAATGAATTGAGGGAGGATATAAATAAGAAAAAAGATGAACAAAAAGAATAAATTGAAAGTCTGAAAAAACAAATCACAGAACTTATAGGAATGAAAGGTACAGTAGAAGAGATGGAAAAAACAATGAAACCTACAATGTTAGATTTCAAGAGGCAGAAGATAGGATTTGTAAACTGGAGGATGGGACATCTGAAATCTGACAATAAAAGAAAATATAGGGAAAATGATGGAGAAATATGAGCAGGGACTCAGGGAATCAAATGGCAGCATGAAGCCCATAAATATACATGTCGTGGGTGTCCCAGAAGAAGAAGAGAAGGGAAAAGGAGGAGAAAAACTAATAAAGAAATTAATCCTGAAATTTCCCAACTGTTATGAAAGACTTAAAGTTACAGATCCAAGAAGTGCAATGTACCCCAAACAAGATAGATCCAAATAGATATATTCCAAGACACTTACTAATCAGAATGTCAAAAAGAAAGAGAGAACTTTGAAAGCAGCAAGAGAAAGGCAATCCATCACATACAAGGGAAGCCCAATAAGACTATGTGTAGATTTCTCAGCAGAAACCATGGAGGTGAGAAGAAAGTGGTATGATATATTTAAGATTCTAACAGAAAAACTACCAACCAATAATTCTATATCCAGCAAAATTGTCCTTTGAAAATGAGGGGGAAATTAAAACATTTTCAGACAAAAAGATCACTGAGAGAATTTGTGACCAAGAGACTGGATCTATAAGAAATACTGAAGGGAGCACTAAAGACAGATAGGAAAAGACAGGAGAGAGAGATGTGGAGAAGAAGGTAGAAATGAAGACTATCAGTAAAGGTAAAAAGAAAAAAATTAGATATGACATATAAAATCCAAAAGGCAGAATGTTAGAAGAAAGTACTGCCCTTATAGGAATAACACTAAATGTTAATGGATTAAACTCCCAATCAAAAGACATAGGCTGGCAGAATGGATTATAAAATAGGACCCATCTATATGCTGTCTACAGGGGATGCATTTTAGACCCAAGGGTAAACATAAATTGAAAAAGAAAAGTTGGGAAAAGATATTTCATGCAAACAACAATCAGAAAACAGCAGGAGTAGCCATACTAATATCCAACAAATTAGTTTTCAAATGTAAAGCAGTTAAAAGAGAAAAAGAAGGACACTATGTATGAACAAAAGGAACAATTCAACAAGAAGACACAACAATCATAAATATTTAATGCACCAAGCCAGAGTGCTCCAAAATACATGAGGCAAACACTGAAAACACTGAAAAGAGAAATAGACACATCTACCATAATATTTGGTGAGACTTCAATTCCCTATTCTCATCAGTGGACAGAACATCTAGACTGAGGATCAGTAAAGAAAAAGACAATTTGAATAATACAATGAATGAGCTAGACTTGATATTTATAGAATATTACATCCCACAACAGCAGGATACAACTTTTTCTCAAGTGCTCATGGATCATTCTCAAGGATAGACCAAATGCTGGATCACCAAGCAAGTTTCAATAAGTTAAAAAGATTTGAATCATACAAAACACTTTCTCAGATCATAAAGGAATGAAGGTGAAAATCAATAACAGGCAGAGGGTCAGAAAATCCACAAATATATGGAGGCTCAACAACACAGTTTTAAACAACCAGTGGGTCAAGGAAGAAATTACAAGAGAAAATGATAAATATCTCAAGGCAAATGAAAATGAAAATACAACATATCAAAATTTATGGTTTTGACATGCCCTAAATGCCTATATCAAAAAAAAAGAAAGAGCAAAATTTGAGGAATTAACTATCCACTTGGAAGAACTAGAGAAAGAACAGCAAACTAACCCTAAAGCAAACAAAAGGAAAGAAATACCAAAGATTAGAGCAGAAATAAATGAAATTGAGAACACAAAAACAATTGATAATATCAACAAAACCAGAAGTTGGTTCCTTAAGAAAATCAATAAGATTGATGGACCCTTAGCAAGGTTGACAAAAAGACAATAGAGGATGCAAATAAATACAATAAAAAATAGAAGAGGAGACATAACTACTGACCCAACAGAAATAAAGGAGATAATGAGAAGATAGTATAAACAACTTTATGCTAATAAACTAGACAATGTAGTTGAAATGGACAACTTCCTAAAAAGGCATGATCAACCAACATTGACTCAAGAAGAAATACATGACTTCAACAAACCAATCACAAATAAAAAAATTGAATTAGTCATTAAGAAGCTCTCAAAAAAGAAAAGTCCAGGACCAAATAGCTTCATCTGTGAATTCTACCAAACATTCAAGAAGGAATTAGTACCAATCCTGCTCAAACTCTTCAAAAAATTGAAGAGGAGAGAAGGCTACCTAACTCATTCTATGAAGTCAACATCACCCTCATACCAAAGCCAGACAAAGATACTACAAGAAAAAAAATTACAGACCAATCTCTCTAATAAATATAGATGCAAAAATCCTCAACAAAATTCCTACAAATTGAATCCAGCAGCACATTAAAAAAATTATACACCATGACCAAGTAGAATTCATCCCAGGTATGCAAGGATGGTTCAACATCCAAAGCATGAGCATTGAAGAAAGAAGAATTTGTAGGAATAAATAGAAAATAGTAGATATCATAGAGAGAAAAAGATACCATAGATCAAATTAAAAATATATACTAGAGACACAAAATAGAAGAGTTGAAGAGGCAGAAGAAAGAAAAAATGAACTAGAGGGCAGGGCAATTGAATTCAAATGCACAAAACAACAAATGGCAAAAATTGGAAAATTTTAAAGTGGATCTCAGGTATATGATGAATAATGCAAAATGCACAAATATGTGAATCGTTGGTGACCAAGAAGGAGAAGAGAAGAGTAAAAGACTAGGAAGATTAGTTGGAAGATGATGAGGGAAAACATACCAACATTAACAACTGACATGAATCAAATCAAAGAAGCCCAATAAACTCCATATAAAACAATCCAAATAGGCCTATTCCAAGATACATAACAATCAAATGTTGAAGAGAAGCAGAAAATCCTGAAAGTGGCAAGAGAAAAATGACTCACAACATACAAAGGAAACCACATAAAAAAGTTGGAACTACTCAACAGGCAGTCTGGAGGTGAATAAACAGTAGTATGAAATATTTCAGATCCTGAAAGAAAAAGACTTTCAGGTAAGAATTTTTTTATCCAGCTAAATTGTCCTTCAAAGATGAGGGAGAGATTAAAGTTTTCAGAGTGACAAAGGCCAAGAAAATTTGTTATCAAGAGACCAGCCCTACACGAAATACTTAAGGGGGTTCTGATTGCTGAAAAAAAAAGACAGGAGAGGGAGGTCTGTAGGAGGGCTCAGAATTGAACAGTACCACTAAAAGTAATTTAAAGAATAAAAACACAAAGAGGGAAAAGGATACATAGATTTGACAAATAAAACCAAAGGATAAGATGGTAGATTCAAGAAATTCCTTTATAGTAAAAATTTTGAATATTAACAGGCTAAACTCAGCAATAAAATAATGCAGATTAGCAAAACAGATTAAGAAATGTGATTCCTCTAAATGTTGCTTACACAAGATTCATCTTAGATCCAAGCACACAAATAGATTGAAAGTGAAAGGATAGAAAAATATATTCCATGGAAGTTGTAACTAAAAGAAAGCAGGAATAGTTATACTAATATTAAAGAAAATAGACTTCAAATGTAAAGACATCATAAGAGACAGGGAAGGAAACTACATATTAATAAAAGGGATAACTCATCAAGGAGAACTAACAATCATAAAAGTTTACACTCCCAACCAAAGAACTCCAAAGTACATAAGGCAAACATTGGCAAAACTGAAGGAAGCAATAGATGATTCAACAATAATTGTGGGGGACGTCAATACACCTTTCTCCTCATAGATAGAACAACCAGACAGAGGCTCAACAAGGAAACAGATGGCTTAAGCAATTTGATCAATAAATTAGAACTAACAGATATATATATATATATATATATATCTTTTCACTCCAAAGCACCAGGATATACATTCTTTCCTACTGTTCATGGAACATTATCCAGGATAGGTCATATGCTGGGGGGAAAAAAAGTTCTTTATAAATTTAAAAAGGTTGAAATTATTTAGCACACTTTCTCTGATCACAGCAGAATGAAACTAGAAGTCAATAACCAAAAAGCCAGAACTTTCATAAATATATGGAGGTTAAATGACACACATAAAAATCAGTGATTCAAAGAAGAAATTGCTAGAGAAATCAGTAAATATCTGGGGATGAATGGAAATGAGAATACAACAGGCGGTGCAAAGAGGGAAATTTATTGCCCTAAATGCCTATATTAAGAAGAAGAAAGATAAAAAATCAAGGACTTAACTGCTCACCTGGAGGAACTAAAGAAAGAACAGCAAACTAACCCTAAAACTAATTAAAGAAGAGAAATTAAGATTAAAGCAGAAATAAATGAATTGGAGAGCAACAACAACAAAAAACTATAGAAAGAATCAATAACGCCAAAAGTTCGTTCTTTGAGAAAATCAGTAAAATCAATGTACCCCTAGCTAGGCTGACAAAGAAAAATGAGAGAGAATGCAAATAAAATCAGAAGTGAGAGGGGGAACTTTCCTTTGATTCCTACCTTTTGAAGTGTTTTTATCAGAAAAAGATGCTGAATATTATCTAATGCTTTTTCAGTATCAATTGAGATAATCATGTGATTTTTCCCTTTCAATTTGTTAATGTGCTGTATTACATTGAGTGATTTTTCTTGTGTTGAACCACACTTGCATTCCTGGTATAAAACCCACTTGGTTGTGTACTATGATATTTTAATGTGTCATCACATTCAGTTGCTATAGTTTGTTAAGACATTTTGCATCTATAGATTGACCTGTAGTTTTCCTTTCTTGTAGCATCTTTATCTGGGTCTGATATTAGAGTGATGTTAGTGTCATAAAATAAGTTAGGCAGTCTTTCTTTTTCTTAATGTTTGGAAGAGTTTGAGCAGGCTTCTATTAGTTCTTTTTAGAATGTCTGATAAAGTTCCCTGTGAAGCCATCTGGCTCTGGGATTTTCTTTGTAGGAAGATTTTTGATAACTGATTGGATCTCTTTACTTGTCATTGTTTTTTTTTTTTTTGAGATCTTCTATTTCTCCTCAAGTCAGTGCAGGTACTTTATGTGTTTCTAAGAATTTGTCCATTTTATCTAAGCTGTCTAACTTGTTGTCATATAGTATTTCAGAGTAGCCTTTTGTGATTTTTTTATTTCCGCAATTATTCAACGTTGTACTAGAAGTTCTAGCTAGAGCAATCATGAAGGATAAAGAAATAACAGACACCCAAATCAGAAAAGAAAAAGTAAAAGCTTTCATTATTTGCAGATGGCATGCTAATATACTTGTAAAATCCTTAGAAATCTATGATAAAGCTTCTTGAGCTAATAAACAAATTCCTCAAAGTGACAGAATACAAGATTAATTTACAAAAATCAGTAATGTTTCTACACCCATGAAATTAAGTAACTAAGAAGACAATTAAGGGAAAAATTCTATTCTAAATAACAACTAAAACAATTAATTATCTAGGAATAAACTTAACCATCAAGGTAAAAGACATCTACACAGTAAACTACAAAGCATTGTTAAAAGAAATCAAAGTTCTAAATAGGTAGAAATACATTCCCTGCTCTTGGATAGGAAGGTTAAATGTAATTAAGATGTCAATTCTACCCAAATTGATCTACAGACTCAATAAAATACAAATCCAAATTACAACAACCTACTTTGAAGGCTTGCAAAACTAATTATCAATTCATTTGGAAGAGAAAGAGACCTTGAACAGCTAAAAATATCCTAAAAAAGAAGAATGAAGTGGGAGGAATAACATTTACTGATTTTAAAGCTTATTATTATTACTATGAAACAGTGTTCAGAACAACATGGTACTGGCACAAAGATAGAAGTATTGACCAATGGAATTGAATTGAGAGTGAGGAGATATCCTACCATGTCTCCAGTCAATTGATCTTTGACAATGTCCCCAAATCCACTAAACTGGGAAAGAATAGTCTTTTCAATAAGTGGGCATGGATATCAATAGCCAAAAGAATGAAGTAGGGACCTTTTCTTTACACTCCATACAAAAATTAAATCAAAAGGATCAAAGACCTAAATTTAGAGGCAGTGCCATAAAACTCCTAGGACAAAATATAGGGAAATATCTCCAAGACCTTGTAATAGGAGGTAGTTTCTTAAACTTTATACCCAATGTACAAACAATGAAAGAGAAAATAGGTAGATGTGAACTCCTCAAAATCGAATGCATCTGTGCCTCAAAGGACTTTGTCCAAAAGATGAAGAGGCAGCCAACTCAATGGGAGAAAATATTTGGATATCATGTATCAGATAAAGGTTTGATATCCTGTATACATAAAAAGTCCTACACCTCAAAAGCAAAAGAGAAAATAACCCAGTTATAAAGTGGGCAGAGGATATGAATAGACATTTTTCCAAAGAGCAAATACAGGTGGCTAAAAAAGCATATGAAGAGATGCTCATTTTCATTCAGTATAAGGAAAATACAAATTAAGACCACAATGAAATATCACCTCACCCCTATGAGAATGGCTGCTATTAAACAAACTGGAGACTATAAATGTTGGACAGGATATGGAGAAATTGGAACACTCATGCTAATAGAAATGTATAATGGCATAGCTTCTATGGAAAGCAGTTTGGCAGTTCTTTAGGAAGTTAAATATTGAGTTGCCCTATGACCTGAAAATACCACTACTAGTATATACCCAGAAAAGCTGAAAACAGTGAAACAAACAGACATTTACACATTGATGTTCATAGTAGCATTATTCACAATTGCCAAATGATGTAAACAAGCCAAGTGCCTGCCAACAGATGAGTGGATAAACAAAATGTAGTATATACATATGGTGGAATATTATGTAGCAGTCAGATGAAATGTGGTCCTGAAGCATAAGAAAACATGGATAAACCTTGAGAACATAATGCTGAGTGAAATAAGCCAAATGCAAAAAGATAGATACTGTCTGATTTCACTATTATGCCCTTGGTAAAGTAAATTCAGAGTCTTATAATGTAGGTATCTAGAGATATATAGAAGCTACAGCTGGGTGAATGATTAGCTAATGAGGATGAATTTAAATGTAAGGGAATGGATAGAAATGAAGCCAGTTCATTATGGGTTTATAAGTAATATTGTTATATTGAAGGGGAACATGACTAAAAAGGTTGTATAGCACTATGTATCTCACCTATTAACACTACAAATATAGATAAGTTCTTGTATAAACTACTTCAAAGGTATGAATCTTGTACAAAAACTCAATAATAGAGGGTTATGGGAGGAAAATTACTATTACATGCAGTGGTCTATATTTAACAGAAGGACATCAACAGTAATACCAGGGGTTAATAACTGGTGGTGGTGGGGTCACAAGAGTTAAGGGAAGATTTGAATTTTCTATCTGGTAATGGATTCTTTATTGATTATTTTTCTCTTGGGAACAATGAAAATTGTCTCAAATTGAGAGCACTGATGATTGTACAACTCAGTGAGGATAATGTGCAGCATAGATTGTTTATTTTGGATATTATCCATGATTCCCAATGGATGGAGGTGGCTGAAGGACATTGACTGAGAAGTACAATGGCAAACTGTGATGTATACACATGATGAAATATTGTGCAGCTACAGACTGGAACAAAGTTATGAGGCATGCAAAAAAAAGTGAATGAATTTTGGGGACTGTATGTAGTACAAAATAAGCTAGACATAAAAGTACAAATATTGGGTGGGCTCTCTTAGAAACTACCTATAAGAAAATTGGGGCCTAGATTGAAAGCTCTTATAGCAGTGACATTTAGTCCAGAGCTGTATAAGTGTTATTTATAGATTTTGAGATGCTGTGCTATATACGTATAACCTGGCATCTCCATGGGACTTCAGTTACCTGTGTGACATCTAAGACTTGGAATTGGAGTTCTGCAGCTCTGAAAGTCAACATTGGTACATACAACTGTTAAAGAAATTGAAAAAGAGATCAGGCTTCAATTAGAGATAAGAATGAAGCTGATCTGGTCCAGACTAAGGTAAATCAGAATGCAAGGGTAAGAGTGACATTCTCTGTATTTTAAATCTTCATGTACTGTATGAGAATAAAGGAAGAGAGTCTATTCCATCTATAGCTTACATTTTCTGTAGCATATAATCTAACAACCTGTCTGGATAGCTGATTTAAACAACCCAAACTCATGGAGCTCAGAAGGTGAAAGAGAGCTTTTAATTCTGTTTAGTTTAATGTAATACCAAGATACATCCCAGAGTATGTTTGGAAAATAATTAAAAAGTATTGGCAAAGTCCCTTGAGAGACTGGAGAAAAAATATAGAGCTAAAAAACTGTAGCATTGGGGAAACCCCTGATTCAGCTCCAACATTTAGGGACTCCCATGTCAATAAGCCATGCCTCTGATCTTGAGGCTTGTTTGTATGAAGCTTATTTCTATAGCTGAGAAGCTAAGCCTACCTATATTTATGCCTAAGAGTTAGTTCCAGAAAACCTCTTTTGTTGCTCTGATGTGGCCTTTCTCTTTCCCTAACCTCAACTCTGTGAAGGGAAGAGGCAAAATACCCTTAAAGATTGGGAGAAAGATGAAAGGAGAAGGAGGATTTATAACAGAGAAAATAGGTTTTAACAAATGAGTAGGGGTGCTGAATCATTATACTGATATTTCTTTCTGTCTCCAGTCTCTTGGAGCAGCTAGATGAAAAAACCTGAAATTGTGGAACTGTAACCCAAACCAAACTCTGAGATCTGTTTTATAGCTACTTATTACAATGTGTTTTGAAATTTATTGCATTTTTGTCTATCTGTTATATGTCATAAAAACTGCTTCTTAAAAGTATGAGATATAAATCATAACTAGGCAACTTGGTGACTCAAGTTAGCTTTTTTCTACTTGACCTATAAGTCTTCTTATTTTACATATAAAGTATAAAATTAATAGATTGCCTGTTTCAATTCTAGGCACTCCATGGTTAACTAGCCAATGCTATTGGTCTCTGTGAGGTATTCTATTCTGATACTACTCTGACTCCCCTGTCCATTATGATAGCCACATTCTCTTTGTCTTTGGCAATCAAGTGCTGCCATTTGGCTTCTGCCAAACTGGGATTCAAATATCTGAATTGTGTTTAAGTATCCAAGTCCTGTGCTAGCAGTTTCCACAGTAATATCTGACCTAAAGAACAACCACAGAGCTCTTCAGGGATGGTTGAACTCCTCTCCCAACTTTTTTTTGCGGGGGTGCATGAGCCAGGAATTGAACCTAGATCTCCCACATACACATTCTACCACTGAGCCACCCTGCCCTCCTCTCAGAAATCTTTAACTCATAGTCCTGATGAATAGTGCATCCTCTTAACATATCTGTGGTGACTGAAAAGTTCTTACATGATAAATTCACTCATGAATTTCAGTTTCTCTAAGCCTTTGGATCCCCTCATCTATATTATACAAGGGCAGTTTTGGCATTTCTACTTCAGTTAATGCAGGCCACTTTTTGTTCCAGACTTCAACCAACCATCCAAATAGTTGGTTGTCCTTTCTAATCCCTTGAGCTACAATATTGAATCCAAGATCTCTCCTTGTTTGGCCAAATCAATAAAGTCAGCCTGATACAACTTTATGTCCCTTCCACCATTATCCCAGGCCTTTACATTCATTCCAACACATACTCCCTTGATACGTCTATACAAATTGGAAACGATCATGTAGTTCTTTTGGAGTATAGCCCAACTCCTCATGGCTCACACTTTATACCTACCCTTTGGGGGCCTGTTGGGATTTCAGTATTGTAGTTCAGAAAGAAATGAGGGGTTGTTGGGGGTCATTCATAGGAGGAATTGGCAGTGTCTTACAAGCCAACTACCTCAGGGCACTCCTGTTAAATTTCACCTGGTAAAATGGGGGTAATTTCTTCCAATGGAGGTGTGAGCACCCACCATGGGAGGCATTACAGATTTATCAAGCATAGCAGGGTTAATATCTTCAGATTGAGGCAGGGCACCTCATTCCTCAGGGCAGACTTCAGGTTGGGGGGCTGATTCCTCAGGGCAGACCTTTATTGGCATATCTGGTAAAGAAGGCTTAGCGGTATGTAGATTTCAACATCCCCACCTTCATCATTATTGGACCATATATCCAAATTCCAACTTTCAGGATCCCATTCATTCTCAATCAGTGCCCTCACTTTAATAACAGACATCCTGCAAGTTTGGGAAATCAATTTTCTTTGTAATTCATCCACTTGCATAGCGATTTTGGGTCCGTTTCTAAAAAAATCTCGAGTTTGTGGCTAAAAGAAGTGAAAGTTTCTCTAAGGGCATACATAGAAACTTTCAGGTCCTTCATGTGGCACTTGATGTAGGAATTTGAAGCTCCTGAATGTGTCCTTTCCTTTAACTGAATTCAGCATATTTAGGAATCAGCAGGCAATATCATTATACTTTTTACCTCTACAGTATTCTCTTAAGGAATCAAATACATGGCATCCAAAGGCTTATCTCTTAGAAGCATTGGAATAGCAGTATTCAATGCTGATATTTTGCCTATTTCTATTACCTACTGATGCCATGGACTGTCAGTGCTCTTGAGATCACTGGAAACAGAGTCATTAGTGCCTTTAATCTAATCAGAGTAGAGGACCAATTCCAAAACCCATGAAGCAACTCAGAATTCTCATCCTTAAAATTCTGTTTCTCAAAAACAACCCCACTCTAGGTTCTCAAAACTTTATAATTCATCATTCTCCAGACAAATAGAACCCACAGAAATTTATTATAGGCATTGGAACACACAAGCATGCATACTGAAATGTATGAATTCTGTAAGAAAGGCTGCAATTTTGGAACTCAGTAGTGACATCAAATTCCCTAGGAGAAGCCAGAAGTTAGAAACTCCACTGAAGGTGATTAATTCCTCTGGAGAAGGTGGCTTTCTGAAGTAGAGTTAGAAATTGTTCTTTCTAACTGCTGCAATCCTCACTTCTCCCTTTAAGGCATCTAAGTGATTGGATGAGGAGAGTCCTCTCATTGATGAAGGCACTCGCCTTTGTTTTTGTAGATGCAGTCAGCTATGGATGCAGTCAGCTGATTAATGATTTCAATCCATGAAGTATCCTCACAATAAAAATCAGGCCAGTGCTTGCTTGACTGAACAACGGGACATTATAACCCAGCTGAGTAGACACATGAAATTAGCCATCACAAAAGTGGATAATGTTACCTAAAATTGTTGATGTTATTTACATCACTGAGTTGTACAATTAAAAATGGTTAAAATGTTTCTTGCTGTGTATATTTTTGCATAATAAAAAAATACCAAAAGAAAATGCTACCGGAGCTAATATTGAAAAGTTGAGTAGAATCTGATAAGAAAAGAAAATGTATATGTACGTATGAGAGAGAAAATTCCAAAGAGAAAGAGAGGTGAGGAGGCAAGAAGGGGCTATTATATTGGGGGAAACATAGACATTTGATTGTGCTGAAGCCAAAGTCTAGAGATATCAAGGAAAAGAAAAGTCATGGGCTAGTTTATGAAGGACTTTGTCATATTGCTGGAGAGTTTGATTCTAGTTTTAAACATCAAAGTGAAACACGGCCTATGAATTGGTGTCTGGAAATCAATTAGAAGATTATTGCAAGGCACTTAATCTTTGGAAGTGATCCTATAAAAGGTAAGAAAGAAACACATACGATTAACTTTACTTAAATGAGTGAATATGAAATCTCATGTTTGTAAATTTACTTTAATTTTCATTCCAGTCTCATTTTTGAAAATCCATGTTTTGAAAAAGCTTGTTTTGGGAAAAAAATCACATGAACTTCATTTTAATGTAAACCTTATTTTTAATTAGGTTTTTAGAACATACCATGTTTGAGATAATATGATTTAAATTCATATTTAAAAACTTGATTTTATGAAAACTCATGTCTATGGCATTTCATTTTCCAGAGAACTCCTGTTCTTTGATCTGAACTGACTTAATTTAGTGGAAAATCATTTTTATAAGCTTTTGAAAACAAATATATACAATCTTGTAATTAAAAGGCTGTATTTCTGTCAGATGTGATGTAAACATGTTTATAACTGGTCTTGATTATTCTTAGTTATCCAGTGTTCTTTTAGGAATATGATAGTACTTAAGGTAATTTGGCTGAAAATTCATATTTATAAGCTCCATTTATGAAAATCCATGTATTCAACTAAGTTTGAATTAGTCTGCTATACTAGGGCTCTTCCTATACTAGGGCTCTTCAAGTTTTGTTGTTAAAAGCCAGTTTTGATGAAAATGTAATGATTTTTAAAGTACTTTTTTATTTTAGATAGGCAGAAATATTTAAACCAGATTTTTACACTCTGTTTTACAAATCTTCCATTTCCTCCCCTCCTCTGTAATCATTATTCTTCTTTCTGAAAATTTACTATTTCTAGTCATCTCTTATAAGGGATATTATTTATTTCTTGTACTTATGTGTCTTGCTTATGCCACTGAGCATAATGATATTGAAATCCTTCCATATTGCAACATGTCACACAACTTTGACTTTTCTTAGACCCCAAGTAATATTCCATTCATTTGTTTAATAATTTGTTGATGGACATATTTTGACTATTGTGAATAATGATGCTATATATTTTTGTGTACAATTTCCATTTACAATTTTCTTTTCACACTCTTTGGTTATATAACTAGAAGTGGGATTTCTGGGTCAACTGGTAATTTTCTATTTCATTTTTTTAGAAACTGTCATATTGCTTTCTATAACAGTTTCAGAATTTTAAATTCTCACCATAAATGTACTAGAATTCCAGGACCTTTTTATCCTCACCAATACTTAGGGGGCAGATTCTGTTTTTAAAATCATGGCCATCCTTTCAGTTGTGAAGTGGTATCTCAGTGTGGTTTTAGTTTGTATTTTCCTAATGATGTTGAGCATCTTTTTATGTATTTATTGTCCATGTGTATATCTTCTTTGTAGAAATGTCTGTTTGAGTCCTTTGCCCATTTTTAAATTGAGTTTTTTTTTGTGCATATGTGTGGTTGAGTTGTGGGATTTCTATATTTATTTTGAATAGTATTAAACCCTTATCCAATACATGGCTTGAAATGATCTTATCTCATTATTTTGGTTGTCTTTTCACTTTTTGATAATTTTCTTCGATGCACAAAAGTATTTAATTTTTATGAAATCCAGTTTATCTAATGTATCTTTTGCTGCTCTTGCTTTTTATGTCATACCTAAGAATCTATTGAAAGTCCCTTGAAAAACAAGAATATTTTCCTTGAGTCATCTTCTAAGACTTTTATAGTTTTAATTCTTATATTTGTGTCCTTAATCCCTTTTGAGGTGATTCTTTAAATATGGTGTGAGGTATGTCTACAATTTCATTCTTCTATTTGTAGATATCCAGTTTTCCCAAGGCCAATTGTGGAAAAGACTGTTTCCCCATTGAATGTACTTATAGGCCTTGTCAAAAAAAGTGTGGTTCTAGTTCTGACTTTCAATTCTGTTCTCCTGACCTATATATCTATCATTATGCCAGTACCATACTGTTTTGATTATTATTGCTTTGTTACATAACCTGTTAACTGGGAAATGTGAGAATACAAAATGAATCCTTTTTTCAAGTTAGTTATGGTTATTTGAGGTCCCTTGTATTTCCTCATAAATTTGAGTAGAGGTTTTTCCATTTCTTTAAAAAAGTAGCTGAAATTTTAATAGAGATTGCATTGAATTTGCATGTTTTTTTGGTAATATTGATGAAACTGATATTGTGCATTTCTTTAGGTCTTCTTTACTTTCAGCAGTAATGATATTTTTCAGGATATCTGACTTTTGTGTCCTTAGTCAAATTTCTGGTTAAATTCAGCTATTTTATTTCTTTAGATGTTATTGTAAATAGATTGTATTCTTAATTTCCTCCTTAGATTTTTCATTATTAGTGCATAGTAACATAATTGTTTCTTTTTTTTTTTTTGCATGTTAATCTTGTACTCTGCCATTTTGCTGAATTCATATTTTATTTCTAGTTGTTTTCTTGTGGATTATTTTGGGATATATATATGATCTATATATAAATCTATTTGTGGACAATATGATCTGCTAATAGAGGTAGTTTTATTTTTTGTCTGCTAATAGAGGTTATTTTATTTCTGCCTTTACAATTTGGATACCTTTTATTTCTTTTTCTTGCCTAATTGCTCTGGCAAGTATTTCTAGTTCAATATTGAATAGCAGTAGTGAAAGTAAGCATCCTTGCTTTGTTCCTAATAGGGGAAAAGTTTTATATCTTCCCATTTTGAATATGATGTTGGCACTATTTTTTCATAAAATATCTTTGTTATGTTGAGTAAATTCTCTTTTAATTCTACTTTTCTGAGAATTTCTATAAAGAAAACATGCTGGGTCTTGTCAAGTGCCTTTTTTTTTTGCATCTATTGAGATAACAATGTGGTTTCATAAGCATAGGTAGTCTGTAATTTTCTTTTCTTGTTATGTCTTCCCTGGACTTTGGTATATGAGTAATGCTGGTCTAATAAAATGAACTAGGAATTCTCCCCTCCTCTTGAGTTATTTGTAAAAGTTTAAGAAAGATTGGTATTAGTTCTTCTTCATATATTTGGTAGAATTCACCAAACTATTTGTTCCTGTTCTTGTTTTGGCGGATGGATTTTGATTATTGTTTCAATATCTGTACTCTTTGTAAGATTGCTGATATTTTCTTTTTTGTGTCAATTTTGGGTAATTGTTATACTTTTTGGAATTTTTCCATTTCTTCCAGTTTGTTGGTATACATTTGTTTCTAATATCCTCTTATAATCCTTTCTATTCTGTAAGGTCAGTAGTGATATCACTATTTTCAATTCTGATTTTAGTAATTTCCATCTTTTTCCATGATTCTTTGTCAGTTTAGCTAAATGTTCTTCAATTTTGTTGATATCTTCAATGAAGCAAGCTTTTATTTTGCTGATGTTCGCAATTATCTTTTTATTCCCTATTTCATTTATCTCTGCTCTAATCTTAATTATTTTCTTTCCTTTGTTAACTTTAGGTTTGCTTTGACCTTATTTCTCTTGCTACTCAAGATATAAAGTTAGATTATTAATTTTTGATCTTTATTCTTTTCTAATATAGGCATTCATAACTATGACTTTCTCTCTGGGCCCCAATCTTCACTGCATCCCATAACTATTGGCATACTGTGTTTTTGTTTATATTTCTCTTTATTTTCACATTTACCTTATAATTTATTCTTTAATCCCCAGTTGATTAGGGGTGCACTGTTTAATTTCCAAATATTTATAAATTTTCCAGTTTTCCTTCTATTGTTGTTTTGTAGCTTCATTCCATTATGGTCACAGTAGATACTTTCTTATTTCAATAATTTAAAATTTGTTTAGGTTTCTCTTGTGTCATAGGATATGATTTCTGTGGCTATAACAGGAACGTGTATTCCATCATTGTTGGGTGAAATGTGCTATATACGTCAGTGAGATCTATTTGGGTTTTAGTGTTGCATTGGTCCTTTATTTTCTTATTGATTTTCTGTTTAGATGTTCTAGCAAGTTTTGAAAGTACTGTGTTGAAATTTCTAGCTATTATTGTGGACCTGTATAGTTTCCTCTTCAATTCAATATTTGCCTCATATATTTTGTTACTCTGCTGTTAGGTCATAAATATTTATAATTGTTAAATCTTCTTGTTGCATTGGCCCTTTAATCAATATCTAATGTCCTTCTGTACCTTTTGTATAGGGAACACTGCTCTGTTTTTTTACTATTTGTACAAATATTTTCTATCCTTTCACTGTCAATCTCTTTGTATTTATAGATTTAAGCTGTGTCTCTTGTAAATAGCTTGTATTTGGGTCATGTTTCTGTATCCATTCTTCTGATCTCTGCCTTTTTACTGGAAAGTTTAGCTCATTTACATGTATGGAAATTAATGGCAGGTTATAATTTACTTCTGCCACTTTGCTAATTGATTTTTTGTAAGCTTTTTAACTTTTTAGTTCTGTCTTTCCTCCATTATTGCCCGCCTTTTTTTTTTAGGTTATCTTTTATAATTACCCATTTAGAATCACTTATCCTTTTCTTTGTGTAGATTCTTTAGATATTTACTTTATGGTCACCATGGGGATTACTTTTAGCATATTAAACTATTAAAATTCAGTTTATGTTGGTTCTAACTTGACTTCAATAGTCTACACATATTCAATATCTACAGTCCTCTTTCCCTTACTTTTATGCTGTTTTTGTCACGAATTACATCTTTTTGTCTTATTGCCCACTAACAAAGATTTATACATCTTTTTTTTATATGTTTGGATTATTTTTTATGCACTTCAGACTTAAAAGAAACAGAAGCATTAAAAGTGAGAAATGAAATAATACTTTCATTTATGTTTCCTCATGTTTGTATCTGCATCTGGATCTTTATTACTTCATCTACCATCAAGATACTGTCTAGTATCCTTTCCTTTCAACATGGATGAATCCCTTTAATGTTTCCTGTAAGGTAGGTCTAGTTATAATGAGCTCCTCAGGTTTTGACTGTCTGGAAATCTTAATTTCCTCATTTGTGAGGAACAACTTTGCCAGGTATATTATTCTTGGGTATTGTGCTTTATTTTTCTTTCAGCTCTTTAAATATGCCCTCCTACCGCCTTCTGACTTCCATGGTTATTGCTGAGAAATAAGATGTTAACATTATTAAGGATCATTTTTTCTGCATCACTTATCTTCTCTCTTCCTGCTTTTAAGAAGCTATTTTTGTCTTTGGCATTGCACAGTTTGATCATAATGTGTCTCAGTTTAGATCTGTTTGTGTCCATCCTGCTTGCCATTGAGCATCTGGGATTTGTATATTCACATCTTTCATCGGATTTGGACAATTTTCTGCCATTATTTCTTAAAATATTTTTTCCCAGACCTTTAGCTCTCTCTTCTCCTTCTGGGACTTCAATAATGTGTATATTTGTATGTTTTATGGGGTCCCACAAGTTCCTCAGTCTTTGTTAATAAATTCTCTTTATTTTGATCAACATAGACAATTTAAATTGTCTTGTCTTTGAGTTCATTTATCCATTCTTAGCCTCCTCCAATATGCCCTTACTCATCTATTGAATTTTTTGCTTGAGTTATTGTCCATACAAGTTGCATAATTTTCATTTGGATCACTGTAATTTTTATCTCACTACTGAAATTTTCATTTTGTTCATGTATTATTTCCCTTCTTTCCTTTAGTTCTTGTCCATGCTTTCCTCTAGTTCCTTGATATGATGTGAAAATTGTTCTAAGATCTTTGTTTAGTAATTTCAGAGATTTCACTTCCTCTGGAATATTTTCCATTGAATCATTTTATTCCTATGACTGTGCAATTCTTTCCTGTCTCCTTGTATGATTTGCCATTTTAGTCAATAACTGGTTCTGAATATTATGTTGTGATCACTCTGGAAATTTAGTTCTTCCACTTTTCATTGTGCAGCAGACTAAGGGGAAGACAGAAAAAAAATACAAAGAAAAGAAAAGGGGGTGAAAAAATATGGAAGAAAATCAGAGACAGGGAGAGAGAGAAAAATAAAGGAAACCAGTAGTAACAGACAAAATACAAAAAATTTAAGTAAAAGAAACCAGAGAAAAAAAAGTCAATGAAATGCAATACTTTGCTGAGCATCTTGTTATATGGGAGAAGGCAGAACCTGCTGCTCTTAGGGCCAGAACCGAGGTCAATATCCCAATTCATCCCTTAGATATCTACCAGACCCATGAATACAAAACAGAGGATAGAGGAAAAAAAAAGCAACAACCAAAAAAAGAAAGCGAAAATAAAGTATCCTGGCTCTTAACGTACCTGTGGATGCTCGTGTAAGACCTGAAGACTGTGCTTTTGAGAAAATTGAAATAAGGTCTATGCTGGGTACCTGGGGATCTGCCAGACTAAACAACTCAAGAAAGAGAAAGAAAAGAACCAATCACTATAAGACTGCAGTGGGTCTGTTAGTCCTGGTAGATGTTGCTCTGGAGATGACGGAAACCAAGGTCAGGGACTATGTTGTGGAAGGATCTGCCAGATCAGGAAATGCCCACACCCTGAAGGATGGGGGAAAAAAAGAAAACAAAGTGAAAAAAGGTGGACCAGTTCTTTATATCCAGATGGATGTTGGTGGGAAGCCGGAAAGTTGCTGTCCAGAGAGCTGAAACTAAAGTCAGCTTCTGAATTGGTTTTTCTCTGATCTCCAGACCCAACTAGCCACACCATCCAAATTTTTAGAGGAGATTTTCCCTGCTAGTCCTGACCCCAGCCGGGATTCTGCTCCCAGAATTCTCACCATGTTGCTGCAGTCACAGCCCTTTCCATAGCCTCTGCCTGGGGCTGAGCAATGGGACAGTCACAGATTCGTGTTTTCACTTGCAGAAGCTGAACACCTGGCAGCCTCTCACTTCCTTTGGCAGGTCTGTAGTGGTTTTAAATGTTCATTCTGGTTGCAGGGTTACCACTTAGTTAATCCCAGTCTCTTTTTCTAGTTCTTTTATTTTTCCTGTGGAGGGAAAGGTTTGTAAAACATTTATTCTGTCATTTTGTGCCTGTGATTTCCCATTTAAACCATTTCAATTAACATTTACATTCACAGTTATTTGTATTTGAATGCATGCACCCAAGTATATTTGATGAAACGTTTTTGCCCTTTCAAACGTTTACTTAACACATTGTAGTGATTCAGTAGACACAGGGGGTGAAAGATAGAGAGTGTGGTAGTTAGATTCAGTTGTCAACTTGGGCACGTGAAGGCACCTAGTTCGGTTGCTGTGCACATGAGCCAATGGTACGGGAACCTCATTTGTTGCTGATTATATCTGCAGTTGGCTAGGAGGCATGCCTGCTGCAATGAATTGACTTAACTGGCTGGTGCTTAAATGAGAGAGCACAACGTAGCACAGCCCAAGCAACTCAGCACATCTCATCTCAGCACTCCCAGCTCAGTCCAGGCCTTTGGAGATGCATAAAGGAATCACCCTGAGGAAGGTTGTTGGAACCCAGAGGCCTGGAGAGAAGGCCAGCAGAGACCATCCTGCGCCTTCCCATGTAAGAAAGAACCTCAGTGCAAAGTTAGCTGCCTTTCCTCTGAAGAACTAATGAAATAAATCCCCTTTTATTAAAAGCCAATCTGTCTCTGGTGTGTTGCATTCCAGCAGCTAGCAAACCAGAACATAGAGAAATTAACTTCTGACACTAAATAAAATAATTATACCTATTGACATACAGTTCTTAGTGTCATAAATCATACCCAGTCATACTATCATGAAACCTTGGATTGGGATGCTCCTTTCAGCTTCCATGATATTGAAAATATTAATTATTTTCTAACTTATTTTCCATCCTGTATTTGTTTTATTCAGATTTTCTAACTATTGCCTCTTTAATGTGAACATTCTCTAAATTTCAATCCTTATTTCTCTTCTTATTTCAGTCTATTATATTTCCATTGATGGCTGAAATTCACTCTTAGATGTCTTTCACTCTATTTCTAAAGTTGGCTCCTAGCCAATAGCTAAACACGTTCTTAATGCCTTGCCTCATATTTTTAAATTTCTGCTGAAATCTTTACCAGGGCATCCATGAGTGACCCTGAGAAAACCACTGAAATCTACGTGCCAAAATTCTATCTCATTGGTTGCCAAGTCTCACCTTCTCTTGAATTCTCTTTTTAGTCATTACGTGGTCCCCAGTGAACTTCTGAATATGAGGAGTTTCCGTGATAGGGGTCATATTGATCCCCTCCTGACTTTCCTCCTACCTCTCATTAGAACATGGTATTGGTATTCAGGAATAAGTACTTTCTTACTTCTCCCTCTTTCCTGAATTTATCCCATTATAGCTACCTTATTCACTCACTGTAGCTAGAATGAATACTTTCTAAAGTTTGACTTTGAGTAGCCAAAATGTTTTTCATGCCATTCTATAGATATATTAGTCAGGGTTCTTTAGAGAAGCAGAACTAACAAGAGAGATCTGTAAATATGAGATTTATAAAAGTTTTTCATGCAACCGTGGGAATATAAGAGTCCCAAATCTGTAGGCTGGCTGTGAGGTTGGCAACTCCAATGAAAGCTCTTGACAAACTCCACATGAGAGGTTTTCAGGCTGAAGAAACAGTGAAAATTCACTCTCCTCCCTTAAAAGCCTCCAACTAATTGAAGCAAACCAAGTGATTGAATTATCTCATTTGTGGAGACACACCCTTAGTTGATCATAGAAGTCACAGGTGCAATCAACGGACTGATGATTTAATAAGCCAGCCTTCTGATTTGTCAGTCCATGGAATATCCTTGCAGTAACCAGACAACTGGGCACCATCACCTGGTCAAGTTGACTTAGAACCTAACCATCACAACAGGTAAAACAATCGCCACACCAAAATGAACTTATCTTTCTTTACCAACTAGTTCTTCCGCTTGAATTCTCCTCTTGAAGTGAAGATATTCCTAAGAGAGTTTAAGTTACATGTCTGTTTCACTCCATGGTGTATTCCCATCTCCTAGAATTTATCATCTAAGAGGTCCTAAATAAATGTGTTGAATTAATGAGTGAATGTATGTATGAATAACACCATTTCCTAGCTCTAATGACAAAAACCAAGTTTTTCATATCCCAAATATTTCTACATTCTCCTCTCTATGCCTTCTATCATGAATTTCCTCAGCTTGCATTATTTCTTCCTTGGCTACTTGTCAATAGCTTCTTACTGACCGATTATTTTATCAGATGAGTAGATATAACTTTGCCATTTGCTTATTTAAAACTCATTAATTGTTCCTGGAATAAAGTCCAGATGTTTTAGCCTGATGTCAAAACTCTATGATCCAGACTACTACTGTTTTTGCAGCATTATATGTCTCCTCTCCTTGTTTGAACTTTTTTTTTTTTACAAAGTCCCATTACCATCTTTCAATGTGGATTTCTCATTTTCCAAATAGGATTAGCAATAACTACCCATGTAGCCAGAATAGTAGCTTTTAAAGGGCCCCAAAATAGATGCAAACATAGCAAGGGTGGAATCCCCTGCAAAAGTGGTATCTGGGTGAAGGTACTAAGAAGATAAGGACTTGATTTCATATTCTTATTTTTTTTTTCCACATGGGCAGGCACCGGGAACCGAACCCGGGTCTCTGGCATGGCAGGTGAGAACTCTGCCTACTGAGCCACTATGGCCCACCCTGCTTTCATATTCTTTTATTTCTTCTTCTTTTAAAAACATCAGTTGATAACATGACAATGTAGAAAACGTGTTAACCTAAAGTTTTAAATTATTTTAAAAACCTATTTTCAAATTTACATGCTCTTGGATATGAGTGTATATATTTTACATATGGTCAAGCATTTATTGAATCTCCATTACATACTTAATCCTTCAGGATGCTTACAGATTCACAAAATTCATAATCCTACTCACAGAAGGTCTCAGGAACTCACTCTCCTTCATCCCAAAGCCTCCACCACAATTAAGTTTCCTTATCTCTCACTGTGGTAAATGTAATAGCCTCATAGCTATTTTCCTGAATACAGGACCCTCTGCCTCTGAGTTAACTTTCTAGAGCGCAAACTTTGCCCTCTCCACAAAGACCCTGGCTCCAGATGCCTGCCAGGGAAGCCCGACTACTGCTCGGGGCTCACTGGGTAGCCATGGCTCTCTTTGCTGCAGGGATCAGTCTTTGTTTCTCGAGGGACAGCAGACATGTCCCCATCTCTGATTTCCCCATATCGAGTCTCAGCTCTCGTGGGTCCTGTGCCACCTTGTTTACAGATGTATCACAGGCGGGTCCTTGTTTTAACTTTATATTTTTCCTTATTGAACTTGTAGTTTTTTCCCTGTACTTCCTATCACCTAGGATGACCAATCATCTCCCAGTTTTTCTAAGACTGAATTCTGAGACATAAGACTTTGAGTGCTACAGCTGGGAAAGTTTCAGGAAAACCACACATTAGGCAGGTTCTAGCCTCTGTGCCTTTAGTCCACAGGTCACCTCTCCTCAGAATTCTATTTCTTCTCTTTGCCTTTCAAACCTTTACTAATCATTTCATCTCACGTCAGGCAGCATGTCAATAAATTCTGGGCCAAGGTAACCAAGCAGTGATTTCCTAAGGATCAAAAACAGTCTTGTTTACCTTTGAATTCCTAGAAATCCTTAAAACGCTTAGTATGTATTAAGCAGTTAACAAATATGCATTAAATGAGTAAATTACTTTCCAAGACAATAAATTTCAAAAATCCATACTTTCAAGAGCTGAGCTGAGAAGGCTGAGCTGAGCTGCCAGGAGGTGAAAATACTGATTAAGACAATCAAACAAAATGGAAATAAGCGATGTCTTTAATCATTTACCATGACAGTATAAGCAAGAAGCTAACCCAAGAAAAAGTGTCAGCTCCCTCTGTTCCAATTTCCCCCTTAGAATGGCACCACGGGGTGAGGGTCAGTTGATTTCATGTGCAGACATGGGTCCATCTACACTGCCCAGAGTAGGCTACTGCAGTTTAATGGATCTGGGGGGCTGGAGATGGGGTAGGAGTAGAGAATTACTGAGTACTGAGTCAGAGTGGAGAAAAGAGTCTCTAAGGACTCCATTATAAGGAGGTCTTAGCAAGCTCACTGGAGGACAGCCTTGGGTTAGGAATCTAGATTTGGTAAGAGCATGACCAGCCATGGGGGCCTGAGCTTTTGCAATACCTCCAAAGATTGCAGAGTACTAAGTGTGCACTAGACCTGTGTGGGGATGGCAGCTTTCTCCCATTAGGCCTGGTAGGTTAAGCCTTGATAATTGTTGATGTCCACAACTGAGAAATCACACACAGACATTTTGGCCAGGAGCCCTCCCCTCTCATAGTAGGACTTTTAAAACCCTCCATGAACAAGAATCATCCTAACTCTTCATTCATTTCTGCTCAGTTCCATTAGATACAAGAAAATAAAATTCAGTCTAACTAAGATTTATTGAGTGTCTGCAGTTTTCAAGATTTAATCCTCCTCCATATTACTTTCTATTGCTTACTCACAACTGAACCATTTTTCAAATTTGCCATGTGTTTTGCCTTTATAAGACCATTTTCGAAATAGTGGAGATTTTCCTGCATCTCCACTTTCCCAAATCCATCTTATTTGTTGTCGTTCAGATTAACTGTGACCTGAAGACTGATTTGATTTCAGCCCAAAATAATCTCTTTATTCTTGTAATGTAACAGCAAATCATTTGGGACTTTCTTAAATTTCTTGTCTCAGTTTGAATTACATTGTACTGTTAGTAGCATTGGTCTTTTGTCTTTAGTAGATTGTAAGCCCTTACCTCTGTATCTTCTTCATTATCTCTTTCAATGTCTTGTATATTTCAGAGCATTTTACGTTCATTCTCCTCTGATGTATTAGGGAGTTTCTTTTATAATCACTAAAGGCAACCCCAGAAGCATGCTTTTCCTTAATTATTTCCAAGAATAATTTCAACAGAAAGAATCCTTTCTGGATTGTTTAGTGACTAAAAGTCAAATGTGCTTCCCTTTGAATTTAAAGTTAAATTCCTGTATCTTCTTTTATAAACTATTACCATGGAAACAAAGTTTCAGACATTTTGTCTACCCCTAAATGCTGCATCTGCTCTCATACTATATATAGCAACATCACATAGATGCAAAAAAAGACAGATATCTTCATTGGTCATAAAAATCAAAGTTAATATTTCATAATTTGAATACACTATCCTTCATACTTGAAGGAACACGGTTAAAACTTGGAAAATAATTAGAGAGCCACAAGACACTCTTGAATTAAAAATATTTAATGGAGGTAATTTGCGGCCTAAAAAATGTATTGAATATTTTTCGTTTTTTCAAAATCCTATTTTAAAGTATTCAGCACATTGCCACATACTTCTTTTTTTTTTCCTTCGAGGTGCCTTGTGAACTTACAATCGTCTTTTAGATTTCTCAAGTAAATAATTGCCCCTTGAAGTAATGTCAGTTATGTTAAGGGCCTTCACTCTTCCTTGAATTCCTAGTTTGGCCTTTGTACTTTTCACCCATGCAATGAGATGACAGAATCCATCCTTTCGCCCCTATCTGCCATATAATTATGTGCTAATCCCTTTCATAAAGACATCGCCTTAGCCATTTATTTTCCTTTCAGACAAAGAGTATGTCATGATTGCCAGGTAAAATGCACAGAAGAAAGAGTCACAGAGTAGATGTGAAGGATCCCGACTGGTGGCAGTTGTGTTGAAATATGAGTCTTAACTACTCAGAAGAATCAGTGTGGATTAATATCTGCGTGGCCCTTTCCTTAAATAAATTATGTGAGCAGCAGCACAGGTTTATATTCTCAACCCAGGTCAGTAAATCTGTTGTCATGCAAAATCCTCCATCCTACTGTGTGTGTCCTGGAGTGAATTTCTTTTGGAATTTTGAGTACTGCACCTTTTCCCCCCAGCTAGTTCTTAATGCAGGGCCAGCATGCTCATAAACATTTTTAAAAAGACTGGAGGTGTAAATTAGTTCAAAGTAAATTATTCCTTCTATGAGTGGCTTTCAGAATAAATTGAACTATTGAATTCATTTACTTGGGTAACACACCTAATGTGAAAACTTTCTGAGATAAGACCTCTGTGCTCGGAATACATGATATTTGATTTGAGGCATTTTCAGGATAGTTACATAAGTTGGAGCCAAATAGCATAGTAAATTAAAACTTGATAAGCATCACAAAAATATTTTTAAAGTACTCTTAGGAATTTGGAAGCTTACTTCTGACTGGGAGCATCATGGGTCAGCTTTAGCAAAGACATGGAGAACAGGAAATGAGATAGGGCAATATTTATTTATGGGGCTTAGGGAGTGTTGATGCTAATTACAGGACAACTGAAGAGGAATTTCTGGTTAGGAGGAGATCTTTTTAGATTTGCTAAGTGTGATTTGCTCATGAAACACCCAGGGAGATCTTTCCAGCATGCAGTTATAAAAGTTCAAGTAATAGATTAGGAAAAGCTATATAAATCTGGTGGTCAACCATTGACATATTGGTTGAAGCTTTAGAAACCATAGGATCATGAAAGAAGATGTATTAAAGCTGATAATTTACTAGGGGATAGAGTAGGGATAAGGAATAGGGAATTAAGTTTTAAAATGGGGGAATTAAAAAGTTTTGGTACTGGGTGGCAGCACAAATTTGTGAACACAATTACAGCACTGAATTGTATTTTTGAATGTGGCTAGAAGGTGAAATTAATTATTTCTAAAAAAGTAAAACAAACAATAAACCCACATGTCAAGCATATACAAAAAATGGTTAAGTAGAAAGTATGGAGGTTGTGAAAAACTTAAAAATAGATAACAAAAGGAAGCAAACAAACAAACCCAAAACTTTGGGAATGGGTGTAGTGAAGAGAAGGTTAAGAAATCAGAGTTAGGAAGAGGCATATGAGAACATAGGAGAACAGTGTGATGGAAATCAGCAAAAGATGCAGACCCTTGTAGAAAGAACAGGGTATGTTCACTCCATCAGTTGGAGGAGAAAACTAAAAAGTGAGTATTACATTTGGGTACCTGGTGATGTTTTAGAGAATAGGTTTCTCAGAATGCAGGAGAAAAAAGACTGTATGGGGCCACAGCATATGAGAAGGGACAAATTTACACTATCATTTGCAAAAGATGAGAAATGCAGTAGGCTGTGTGAGTAGCAGAAATGGAAAGAACACAGGGTATTGTCTTTATCCATTGAAAGTATAAGATCACGTTCTTGTATTTTAATTTTCTGATTCCTCTTCTGACTCCAATGTATAAATATGGTTTAGTTCATGGCTTTTTAAAATGACCTGTGCCACTCTTGGGTGGTTATTCTTTTGTGAGGGTGCTGCTTACATCCCCTCATATGATATAGTGTCCTTAAGAGGAACACAGTGGATCTTGAAACCTGGCTACTGGACTGGACAGTAGACTGCAAAGAGATGCAAGGTTTCCAAGCATGCCTGATATAAAAAATTTTAACGTGGATTTATTTGGCCAATAGTGTGGCTACTCTTCCTCTGTGCTTTACTGAATATAAATCACTTCTTTTCATCTAAGTGTTTCATAGAAGAATTTATCTTCTTTTTTTTCCTCTTAAAATGTTTGATACTCAGCTTTTGGTTTTACAAATTGCAGATTTTTAAAATCAGAATCCAGCAAATATCTTTTTTCTCTCCCAGAAACAGATTTTCTGTGATAAGAAATGTATACAAGATGGATACAAAAATTACATTCAGGGTTGGATATAAAAATTACATTCAGGGAAGATAAGAGCAAAAAATGAAAAAAAAAGGAAAGCAAACTTCCATCACCGTTTTTCCCATTTTGCATAGATTGCATACAATGTTTTGATTAAAAGTGAGCAAAAATTTTCTTCTCCAGGCCTCAGGCATCTCAGAGAATCATGGAAGCCTTTAGAACTTTGGTGAAAGATTTTTTGAAAGCTTCAAAAATGGCTTTATTAACTCTGCTTGTCCTCCCCACAGCCTGAAAGGGGCTTTTTTAAATTCTTTGAAGCATCTATCAGGCCCTCTGCCAGGTGTGACAGAGACCTCACTCCTCTGACTGAGATTGTCTTTCTTTGTGTTTGTGCTTCAGGGCGTATTTCAAAACTGATAGATCAAGTTCTTGGTTTAGACAGTCTTTAAAAACGGTCAATTTATAAATGAACTATTCCAGCTCTGAGAAAGAAGGATCTGTTGGCATCATTATTTATGGCAGGTTCTCATCTTCAGTTTTCTCTATACCACGTTTTATACACTGCCTGACTATAACACTGAATTATTAACTGGATTTTATAGAGAAAGAAAGAGAATTAGCAATTAGTTAAGCTCTTTGCTTTGATTTATCCAAGGTGTCAAGGAAAGCAATGGGGATTTCCTTTTGCAGAGAAGATTTTTAAAAGCATGATTCAAAATCCATGCTATAAATATATATCACATGAATTCTCACTGTCCCCTATTGTGTATGATTTGAGAGAAAAAAGTGGCCCTGATGTAAAGTATTCTGTGTTTTTGCTTTTCAATACAAGAAAAAGACACTTCCAGTAAAGTATTTAAGGGTTAAAATGTAACCCTTTAAAAGAAAGGAACATTTAAATAATAACATGTTCTAAATACTTTCTAAAATAGAAAAACAGGTAAGAACTTGTTTCTTTGCTTTAAAAAGAACAGCATTAGGTGGAAATACCTTGGAAAATTGATGGCAAGAAGTAGGTTAAGCCAAAGGTTAAATCCTACTGAGATTTACTAATTCTCTTGAATTTTAAAAAAACTAGAACTTTTAAATTCTAATTGCTTTACCCGGTGTAGGAGACCAGAGATTTGTTTGCTTCAACAGATCAAGGTGTTCTTATTTCTTTTTTCAAATATATTTTCCTATATATTATTATTAATTGTGAAAACCACAGTTTTTTTTTTAAATAGGGATGAGATTTCAAAATAGTTGAGTGAATTCTAGGCAAATGAAAGAATAATTTTTATAAGAGGCTTAAACTGTGTTACCTAGAATAGCCATTTTTTAATGATTGCTTTACATTTTTAGACATGGCTGCAGTTGTGGTTGAATCATTATTGCTTCTGAACAGTAACTTTACAGGATTCAGTTGTGAATCGTGTTCCAATCATTTAATTGTGTCGTGTAAGGCAGTTTTGCCAGTACAATGATGAGGAATTCAGACACAAATGCTGTTAAGAAAAACCAAAAATCTTTCTTTCACAACAAAGCTTATTGAAAGAATCACCTACAAATGCAACTTCTATATGCATTCCTTTACAACCATCAGCTATGAATCATTATTATTATCATCTAAAATTTTTAAGCCTTTGGATCTTCCAGGACATTGAACTGAAGCGATATGTTCTGACAGTTTGAGTCTAGTCACTGAAAACTTAATTGTGAATGCTAATTTAGGGAGTTAATCTAAGATTAGTTTTAAAGTTTAAGAAATTCCTGACCCTTAACAGCACAGATTTTCTTGGCAGCAAGTCCAAGAAAATATTTATAAAATTAAATAAATTAAAGAAAAATAGCAAACATCTGATATTGCATATTTTACATTTTCTCTCTCTATTGTTAATATTAAAAATCTGTCAGGAGCAGCACATTTCCAGTAATATTTAAAAACAGTTCTTTAAATTCTCACTTCTAAACTTTTCTATATGTATGTGTTCTAATTTTTGTAAATTTATAGCCTTCTTAGAATCCTCCCATTTACTTTGCTCATCAGATTTCTTCTTTGATCTTCATCATTATCTGTGTGTATTGAGAATGATTTCAGGACTTAATTAAATATGACATAGATTTTTCTTTTCTTCAGAGTTTTGGAAACCGTTTAGATTTCTACATTGCCTAAAGCCCAGCTTTTATTGTCATAATTTAAGAGTGAATAAACTAAAAGACTTGTAAATTCAACAAGCATCTCCTGAATAATTGCTTTGTTCACTGTCCTTTGTTTAATGTTAGAGATGCAAATAGAAAAATAGTCACTCAAGAAGCTCAGAATATAGTTGAGAAATTGTATCTGAAATACCAAGTCAATAAACTAATGGTCATATAAGGGTTTTAAGATGATTGAGAAGATGAAAGAAAAATCTGAAGGAGAATGAAATTTATACTAGTGGTCTTGAGGAATAAGCAGAGTTTGACATGAGTTCTCAGAGGGAGAAAAAGATATCAGGGGTTACTGGAATTGGCTCAAGCATTTATAATGCTTCAGAATAGGAAAAATATGAGGGCACATTTGTAGCAAAGCATGGTTGGACTATTAGATAATTATTGGGAGCTGTGGGATGTAAAGTTGGGAGCAAGCAGAGGCATTTCTGTAATGGACTTTAATATCAGATTAGATATACTCAAGGAATTAATTGAGAGTCCTTAATGAGAGACCTGACAACTTCTAAAAAACCTGGGCATTGGTGTTTTCAATACATGAAAGCAGAAAGTCATGCAGGCAAGAAAGCAATTTATGAGGATTTGCAATAAACATTGTTGCTTAAAAGGGATTGGCAAGGGGGTATTCATTTAAAAACATTGTGGACATAGATCCTATATGCATTCTCAATTGTGTAAATGTGGTCCAAAATGTCATAAATGGTCACAGGTATGTCTGAGTGTATGAGCAAATAGAGGCATCTTGAAAGGAACAGAGAGGTCAGAAAGAGGAGCTAACTTTCAGGGAGAACATGGAGAAGTTTGATTTGGTCATTTCAAATTGGTGGCTGCTGTGGAGGTATCCAGGAGACAATGTCAAGCACTCAAGTGAATGGAACTTGGGAGGGAGGACATTTGAATTTGAGGCATGGTTCAGGGAGTCATTTCTATAGACAAGACTGTTAGAGAGCATGAGAGTAGAAGAGAAAGCTGAGGGATAGAGTTCTGAGGGAAAAGATGTGTATTCTGAAGGAATAACATTGAGAAATATGTTTTTTTCAGTGGGGTAGGGTAGTGGCCTAAAGAATAACTAAAAATAAATGTTAGAATCACAGGGGAAAACTGTGATTTTCAGATAATCACAGTTTATTATAAGCCTGTCATAATTCAGATAAGCCTGTCATGGAGTCTAGGGAACGATATATATATAGAGAGAGAGATAACAAAGATGAAAAGAACTGGGAAGAGCCCTTTGGCCTTGGAGGTTACGAGGCCATTGATACATAACTAAAGGGCCTTTCAGTGGGCAGTGGAGGAGAAGACAGCCCACAGGAAGGTAACGGAGTGGGTGGTATGGAGGTAGGAATATTGGATGTAGACACTTTTCAAGTGATTTGACTATAGGGAAAAGAAGGGACTAAGTGACTGCTCAAAGAAACAGCAGAATTGAAAGACTGTATGTATACAAATACGTTCATTAGATGAGGACACCTGTGCTTGGGAGAAAGAAGAACAGAAGGAAACCACAGGTTTAGAGGATGGGAGAACAATTAGAATTGAATAATAGGCTTTAATGACTGAGAGATTCAGAGTCCAGGCAGGTGAACTAGCCAACAGCACCATATCTTCTTCCGAAACGACAGAGAGAAAGCGATTATGCAGGCGCGTGTATGTATGTGTGCGTGTGTGTGTGTGAGTGTGCAAGTAGGAATTTTTTTCTTCTGCAGTTGATGACCCTATGCAGTTGGTGGCCCCAATGACAGTCAAGTTCCACTGAGATTGTTATGCTCTAGGCGGGATCGAGGACTTGTGGAAAACGTTTTTAAATAAGTCTCAAGATTAATTGAGGACTACACTGAAGATGTATGTTACTTATTGACTTTGATCACTGTAATTTTTCTCCTTCACTGGTGTTACAAACTTGTGATTATTCCACAAAAAAGGAATAACCAAGGAATTTTTTTAGTGAATTCCAACGATGAAAGGAACTATGTGTATTTTCTGATAAAACTTCTGATTTTTTTTCCTTTTAGTAATTTTGGCCTGACCTTTTAAAAAGTTATTATTATTTTTTTTGCACTGAAGTTTCCTTTGTTCATACATTTTGTATGAACTTACATACTTAGTTCTTAGAATAGGGCAAGTAACATATTAGCAATTAAAAAGAAGTCATATGATATGATTATCCATTTTAATATGTAACTCATGTATAAATATAACCACATACTTTATAACCTTCCACATATATAAATAAGCATACATTATATTATAATTATAAATTTAAATTATATATCTAAGCTTAATTTTTCTTCTAAAACCAGTGAATTACTATTATTAAAATTACTGTCATTCTTTATTAGATTCTTATAAGGAAATATTATTAAATATGGAAGAGACATTTTATTGAGAGTTTAAAATTTGTGTATCGGAAATTATACACAACACACACACACACTCACAACACTTACATGGTTGGATAAAATTTATTGTGGAGATATATTAAACCAGACCGAAAGGTAGTTTTCTTTTATGACCTTTGATTTGCAGATGCTTTGGTACTTTTACACTTTTCAAAAACAGCATTTAAACTTGAAAATAAAGATTGATTATACAATAATTTAAAGTATCAGCACAAATAATTTACTTAACGTTCACATATGCCAAGTTCTTTCGAACTTCTTGACTCACAGGAATCTACGATTCTGTTTTCCTTGCATCTTAGTGGGACAATGTGATTAAGTTTGGGCCCATGTCATGTGGGGAAACAGTGACAGTCTCTTGCATTTCCAGTCCCAGCCATAAAATAGCCTGTGTAATCGTCCATCCTCTCTCTAGTCTGTTGGCCTGAAAGCAAAGGACTCTGAGATTTGGAGGTGGAATGATAGATGGATTCCAAAGCCCCAAGATACTGCCTGGAAGAAAGCCAATTAGAAGAGGAACTGATTGAAGGTCATCCCCTTTGGATTTTGTACTAATAAGAGATAAACATTTGGCATGCTAAGCCACTGTAATTTTAGAATTGATTGCTATAGCAGCTAACATCACTTACCTTGACTAATACAAGATATCTTGGAAAAAATAATTCAGTTCCTCACAGAAAAAGCAGTTTGGTATTTTTGTAGATTGATGCCATTCAAACCGAACATTTTGAATAATCTTCACCAAAAAAGAAGCCTGACAAATATGGGATAAGTAAACATGTTTATTGACTCTAGGACTTCTTTATATATAATGACACTGAAACTTCGAGAAGGAAGTAAAATATCTGCATTCCTAACCATATTTGTCCATGGGAAACTGCGATGTGAAAATACCTTTATTAATATATCCTAGAACAATATTCCCAGAAAACAGTTTGCACAAGGAAAACAGCTATAAAATAATTTTACCAGGCAAGGTTATCAAAAGGTCAAATGGTTTCAATGGAGCATAATATTATATTATACTCAGATATACTTTTCTGACATTTTCTTGGACACAAAAAATTCCATTGAGAACATTTTTGATTATGTCTATAAATGTTATAGTACCCAAATATGAAAAGATTCCTGTGGTAGGTTGAATTATACACTCCAGATAAAAGCATGTTCTTGTGGGTGTAAATCCATTGTAAATAGGATCTTTATAAGAAGTAGCTTTTAGTTAAGCTGTGGCCATCAATATCAGGATGGGTTTTAATCCTATTATTCGAGACCTTATAGAGAAGGCCACATACAGAAAGCCATGGGAAGGAGCTAGGGGCTGAAGTCAACAGAACTCAGAAGATGTCGCCACGTGAATTGCTATGTACAGAAAAAACAAGGACTCAATGATGGCTGGTAGCCAGTCCCAGAACACCACATTCTTAAAGGAAAAGCCATCACCTTGCTGATACCTTGAATTTGGGCTATTCTTACCCTCAAAGCCATGAATCAAAAAATTCTCACTGCTCAAGCCAGCCCATTGTTTGGGATTTGTTTTACCAGATGGGAGCCCAAGACGATTACTTAAAAGAAATTGTGTATAGTACAGGCAAATGATAAATTCTAAATACAAGTGATAATGACAAAAAACCTATTATAATGTAAAACTGAAATGAGCATCCGGGCCTGAAAATATACATGCAAGACCATTTATACTCTTAGGTATTTCTGCATTATTCAAAACATTTTCAGTGTTGTTTAACCAATTTAATTTTTCAGTGATTAGTTAGAAAGAAAATAGATCATAAGATAAGGTTATCACATTTTCTATTTTTAATTTTGTGAATTTCCTGAACTTTCTTATGGACCAAAAGAGTAGTATCATTTCTATACTTCAAGTCTTTGCCTCTGAATGTCGTCCACTGCCACAATCTGAAACTCTATTAGGAGGAAAAAACATAAACTTTTCAGCCAATTAAGGTGGTAGTTATCTCAATTCCAGATATAAATAATAATTTCCAGATTAATTTTAATGATAGCAGCAGCAAAGAAATATGATATTTCATTTTGATGCTTCCTTATTGTTGATTGATTTATGAGAGAAGAAAAAAATACATTAAGTTGCAAATTCCTTCCAGTAGAATAGTTCCCGAGTTTGTTTTGTAAAATATTTTTTGACTTAAAATAACCCTTTTCTCCTTTTCTTCTAATATAATGTGCTTCTTCTATGCATTTTGCAGTCATCCTCTAAGTTTCCCTTTTTTTGTAAAACAGTCTCAGCTGTAATATATAGCTTTGAACCCATGAGTTAAACAAACTCATAATTTAAATTAATTATTCTAGAAGTAAACAATTCCTAAACCATGCAGTAATATGCAGTGAGGAAGGAGAGGAAGATATGACAGGGGTCAGCGAGAGTGGAATTGCAGGAATACTAACTGTAGATTGTTAACTTATACAGATGTCATAGAGCAATAACTTCATCATTAATGGAGAAGACACACATCTTGAAATTACAATGAGGAATACTGAGGGTGCACCAGTAGTCAATGAAAAGCAATCTGTTAGAAAATCTGCCTGTAGAAGATCAGTACGAAGTCTTATAATCAATGCTGTTATTTGTAGCTTAGCTTGATTGGAACTTGGTGATGAGATAGCAATTTCTAGGCTACACATTTCTCTGCAGAGTTTCCTCTAAAAAGTCACATTATATTGTAAATACTAAAATCAAAGAGACAAACCAGGACAGGCTGGTCTCCTTAATCAGGGTTACTGTAACCATTGTCTTAATTTTTCAGCTGCTAAAACAAATAAAATGCAATGGGTTGGCTTTAACAATGGAAATTTATTGGTTTATGATTTTGAGGCTAGGAGAAGTCTGAAATCTAGGTGTCAGCAAGGCAATATACTTTCTCTCCAAAGACTGGCACACTGGGGCTGACTACCAGGGAACACTGGCCCTTGGTTTTTCAATTTACATGGCTGTACACATTAAGGTGTCTTATCTGTTTCTTCTGGGTTCCAGTAACTTCCAACTTATGGCTGCTCCCTGTGGCATCTCTTCTGTGTTCATTATCTTTTGCTTATAAAAGCTTCAGTCATATTCATTTAAAGCCCACCCTCATTCAGGTTGGGCACACCTTAACTAGTAGTATTTTCAGGGGTCCTATTTCCAAATGTGTTCACAACCACAAAATCAGGAGTTGGGACATGAGCATACCTTTGTGGGGGGGCATAATTTAACCCCAAAGAGTGTGCCCTTTGGACCCTCAAAGGACATGTTCTTCCCACAGGCAAAATACATTCATTCCATCACAACATCCCCAAAGTCATAAGTCATGTCAGTAAGAATGCTAAGTGTAGAGTCTCATCAAAACAAACTATGGATTGTAAATCTTGACAAAACACAAACATGCAAAATAAATTATGGGTGTTGTCCACCCTATGGCAAAATTTTTCTTCTGTAGACTTGTACAATCTAAAAAATAAGTTATTTTCTTCCAATATACAATATTGGGTCAGGCATAGGATAAACATTCTCATTCCACAAGAGAAACTTTGGAAGAAAAACAAGGGTCATGAGCCCCAACTATATCCAAAACCCAGCAAAGCAAACTTTATTAGATTTCAAGGTCTGAGAGTAATTTGTGGGTGGATGTTTTGTCCTCTGGACCCCTCCCTTTCCAAACATTCACACAGTGATCATATTTTCTCCCAACACTGGGTGAAGTTCTGTATTAGTGTGTTAAACTGCCAGAATGCAATATATCAGCAATGGATAGCTTTTAAAAAGGGAATTTAATAAGTTGCAAATTTGCAGTTCGAAGGCCATAAATATGTACTAACTAAGGCATCTAGAGAAAGATACCTTGGCACAAGGAAGGGTGATCTGGGAAGGCATGTGGCTAGCATCTGCTCACTCTTATTCTCAGGTTTGTTGCATCCAGCCTCTGATACCAGTGGTTTCCTCTGTAAGCATCTGTGGGCATTCACATAGCTGCTCCAGGACAAAACTCTGGGTTTCATCTCTTAGCTTAGCATCTGCCATGGTCAGAGATTTCTAATTTTCAGGTTCTGGCTATTTCTGTGAGTCCTTCCTTCACACCCAGGTCATTTCTATCTCAATCTCCAAACGTCTAAATAGGATCTCAAATTTCTCCAATTTTTTTTCCCTTTTAAAGGACTCCAGTAACTAATCAAGACCCACCTTGAATGAACAGAGTCACATCTTCATCTAATCAAAACATCCCACCCATAATTGGGTGCATCACATTTCCATGGAGATAATCTGATCAAAAAATTTCCACTCCACAGGACTGAATCAGGATGACAAGAAATGGTTGCCTCCACAAGATTGGATCAGGATTTTTAAGATTGGATCGGGATTTTTAAGTTTGGGTCAGGGTTAAAACCTAGTTTTTCTGGGATACATAATACCTTCAAACTGGCACAAAGCCCTACTCTCTTTGAGCATCAAAATGAAGCCAGGCTCTTCACAAGAGCCAGGATACAGGTCTCACTATTTATGAGCACTGGCCAGCTCTTTGCACTCATGATTCTGACCTTGAAACCATTCTTTCTTCAATTTGTCCTTTCTCTGTCCCTTGTTTTTGCTTATACATATTTCACAAAAATATTGTTGGCTTTGTGTGCAACTCACAGGGATCCAAACCATCAGACAATAGAACTTTTCACAGATTTTTCTGGGATAACTGCATTTCCAATCCTGACTCCTACTGAAATGGCTGACTGAACCTATGTTCAGCCACACCATCTTTAGTAAAAGGTTATTCAGTTAAATCCTCACTTGGAGCCCTGTTCTCTGTGCAATCATTTACCAAAAGTTCAAGGAGGTCCTTTGTTAGAGCCTCTTCTAGCCTTGTCCTCCAAGCACACTGTCTGGAGAGGGTAAGGATTTTCCAAACCATCAATTGCTGTTTCCTTTGTGGTTACCAGTTTAATTTTCTAATGATCCTTTCCTTTCACATTTTACTATTAGTTGAGAGGAGAAACCAGGCTGTACCTTCCACACATAGCTTGGAAATCTCTTCAACTAAATATCCAAGTACAGAGCTTTCAAGTTCTGCTTTGTATCCAACATCTAACACTATTTTGCCAAGTTCCATGCCACTTTATAATGAGGAGCAACTTTCTTCCAGTTTCCAATAAAACAATCATCATTTCCTTCTAAATTACTATCAAAAGTATCTTTAATGTCCATATTTATGTGCACAGTCTCTTCAAAGCAACCTAGGCTTTTTCTATCAACCACTTCACAATTCTTCCAGCCTCTACCCATTATCCAATTGCAAAGCTATGTCCACAATTTTAGATATTTGTCATACCAGCACTTCACTTTCCGGTACCAAAAACTATTTTAGTTTTCTTATTGCTGAAACAACTCTCTTTTGGATCATGGTTTTCAGAGACAGTAAGCTTTGCTTCCTCCTGTGGTTGGTATCCGAGCAATCTTTGGTGTGTATTTGTGTTTTGTTTTGTTTTGTTGTTTTTCCACCATATGGCAGTATTCATGGGAGTATCTTCTCCTTTCTCATCTATTCTGTTCTGCTGACTTCCAGCTTCTGGGTACCCACTGTTTAGCTTTTCTCCATGTCCAATTTCCTTTGCATATAAAGACTTCAGCCATATTGGATTAAGTCCCACACTCATTCAATTTAGACACACCTTAACTAATAACATCTACAAAGACCCTATTTACAAATGGGTTCATATTCATAGGACCAGGAGATGGGATGTGAACATGCCTTTTGTGGGAGCTATGATTCAATCCCCAACATATTACAAATGCCAGCATTAATGTCCAAATATTCTGTTTCATAGTTCCCATCAGAAACCTTTTTAGAAACCTGATCAAACATTATGTCGGAAAGATAGCAAGTACAAGTTAAGTAATAGAGATAATATTCTTAGCACTATTACCAAAGAAATTAGACAGTCTATAAATTAAAATTTTCTTTAAGAAAATAATGGCAAAAACTTTCTTGAGAAAGACTGTAGATAAATTAATTTTCCAGTTTATTAAGTAAGAGAATTTGAGAGTTGAATAGAAACTGGGGGAGTCCAGTCTTCTAGTTAGCAATTGAGTCTGTCTATAATATTTCAACAAGTGGTTGTATGAACTTCTTCAATCCCTGAAATAATCCTCTATAGGGTGAACTGCTTGCCAAAGCAGTCCGTTTTCATTGGGGATCAGCTGCACTTCCTTGAATATTATTTCTTCTATTGAACTTAAACTCTGCCTTATTGTTTCAACATGTAATAATTTCAATTCTGACTTCAAGTACAATCAGAAGAAATCTAATCCATCTTTCACACGCTAAACCACAGTACATATAAATACAGTTGTCTTGTGCCGTTGAACTCTTCCCTTTTCCATATTAAAGTGTCCCATTTCTTGGAACCAATTTATCTTCCAACATTGATCCAGTTATCTCATCATACCACCAATGCACCTGTGTATGCACTCTCCTTTTAACAAGCCACCTTTTAAATAGAAGTTTCCAGAATTTAAGGCAACCCTCCAAGTATGATTTGATTCAGGCGGAATTTTATCTGTCTCTTCTCTGGATACTGTTACAGATAGAGCATTGTCTTCCTTGGACACATTAAATGGCGAAATATTGAACTTGCAATCAACTTAAGTATTTACTATTAAGTCATGCCTTTATCTTCTTATACTTATGAAAATAAATTGTTGACAAGGAATGAAGGATATTATATATATATATATATGTGTATATAATTCTAATTTGATAAAGTTAGCCAGTTGTACTAGACCATTGAGTCTTTTTTTTTTTTGGCATGGGCAGGCTCCTTTTTATTTTTTGTCTGCTGTGTGACGGTGGTCACATTTCATTTTTTTCCCATGTGAATATCCTGTTGTTGCAGCACCATTTGTTGAAGTTTTTGTTTGTTTGTTTGTTTGAAAAGTGCATGGGCCTGGAATCAAACCTGGGTCTCCCGCATGGCAGGCAAAAATTCTACCACTGAACTACCCTCGCACCCCCCACCAATGAATTGTTTTGCTTCATCTCCAACAACTAGTACAGTCAGGAATATGGTCCACCACCTGTTTGAAAATAGTTTCCAGTTCACTCCTGTTTTGAAAATAAAGTTTCCTTTTATAAATAGGCTATGCACTGCCTATGGCTGCTTTCATGCTACAACAGAGTTGAGTTTGCCGAAGTATGACCCTAGAAAACTAAATATTTACTATCTGCTCCTTTAGAGAAAGTGTTGCCCCACTTCTGAACTAGTATACCAGCTGCTCCTTCCTGCTTCCTGCAGATTTAAATAAGTTTATATTGATATCCTCCTGATGAAAAGGGATTAAAAGGTTGGAATGAGTAGGATCACTAAAGTAAAACAATCTAGTTGGATATTCATAAATAATCATTACTTTTTATTGAATTCATTTAACCTGATGTGATCCCCAATAATTAAACTGTCAACCAGTTCTCATTTCTTGATATCAGGATGAAATATCTTGCGGAAATTCATTTATACTCTATCTCCAACACTTCCAGCGATTCTAGCACTCT
Source organism: Myrmecophaga tridactyla (assembly GCA_004026745.1). Lineage (NCBI taxonomy): Eukaryota > Metazoa > Chordata > Mammalia > Pilosa > Myrmecophagidae > Myrmecophaga > Myrmecophaga tridactyla. The sequence continues at coordinate 9,184 of PVIY010018303.1, read as the reverse complement.
AAAATTAGAAATGGCATTAACTGAAATAACTTCTTAGTGAGACCATGTTTTCTTTTAGAACTCATCATTTTCCTTTCTAAGTGCCTGTACCAGCCCATTTTTTTCAAATGTATTTCTCAAAACAGAAGTCCATGTAGAATCTTGAATAAAGGATTCCAAAGTCTAAGGGCTTGGTGAAATACTACATTCTGCATGTTCATTTTAGGAGTCTTAATACATACCACCATATTAATAGGTCTGAAATATTTTGCAGTAAATATACTTATTTAAGTTGACTCCATACATTTCTTCCCCACAGTATTTAACAAAGCACCTCCTTTTTTTTTTATGATATTATTGTTTAGCCACCTTGGTGGAAGAACCTTCAGAAAAGTTTGTAAATTTCCATGAGAAAGAATGTAAGCTCAGTTAGCTTCAGATGTTGAAAACTATTTTTCTGTGGGTGGAAGTTGGAAGTCAGTGTAAAGCAAGCAAGAATAATTTGAAATCTGGAGACATTTCAAACTTAAAAAATTAATATAGGTGCAGTCTAAGAAGGAATCTTGGTTTTGCTCTGTTTTACCTGAATTTACCAAACTAGAGTGATATTTCTAGCAGTGATGTAAAGTGAATAATTCTTCCTTTTGTTTAAGAGCTGTTAACTAGTAACTGTTATGGAAATAATGATAGGCATGAATGAAAGAAGCAAAACATATTAGAAATATAACACTTTCCATGAGAGGTAGAGTTTATTTGTGTACGCACAACTCATTATCTTTCAAATAGTTGTTAATCACTAAATTATTGTTGGATAAGTTAGCAAATGAATAAATGCTTGTCTCATCATGTCAGGGACTTACCAATGTTACTGGTAAGGTAGAAAATTTTCACTATTCTAAGGTATTTTACTTTCAATGAATCTAACTGAAAACGAGGAATTCACAAAATACAAAATGGAGGAAATTTAATGTTACCTCATTCTTTACCAAAACAGTCACCTTAATAAAATTAAAGTTGTCATGTTCAGTATTTCTATATTCATATCCATAGGGGGCAGGGCTTAAGGATCAAGCTATATCATTTCTATGATTGAAAAATAAAATATGTAAATATGGTGCATACCATTCAGAAACACAATGCAAATGTTTTAGATAAAGATCTGCTAATTACACTCCAAGTTGCCTTGGGAAATGTAATTTTAGTGCCTTAATTTTAGTTGGACAAACAAGTACACTATTTTATTGAAAATGCATATTTGAAGATATGCTTTAGAATATTTGTTACAACTATTGAAATTTTTTGCTTGCTGCCTCGGCATCCAACTTACCACTCTAGTAAACTTTGGCCTCGTTAATCACCAGCTTTCCAGCCCAGAGGCCCCCAAAGCTCAAGCCCACATCTGCAGCCACCACCCACACCACCCCACACCACCAACATGCCTCACCCAGAATCCGCAGCTGGCCCCAAATGATAAGCTAGCCATCCCGATTGCTCTTGGACCTCCCAAGAGCATGGGGGGTCCTTTTTGCATGCATTTACTTCAAACTAACTAATCCTTGACTGCTGGGAAAATCTGCTAACCTCCACTCCTGGACCACAATAAAGGCACAAGCCCATGGGGTCACTCAGGATTCCCACCTGCTGTTTGAGCCACTGGAGCCCTTTGGGCTTCCTGCTGACACCTCAGAGCAGCCCTCTCTATCTGTGAGTGCTAAGTAACAATCTTTTCTAGTGCGTTATGGCCTTGGCTCTCCATTGTGTCACAGATGACCTTAACTTGGACCCAAATTTAAAATTCAAATCAACTAATTCAAAACAGTATTTATCAAATCGCAGTATACTTTTTAGAGAAACATATTAGTAGAGAAACCTATCTAGTCTTTTTTTCCTCCTAAGGAACATTTTGATTATTGGGTGCTTTATGAAACAGCAGTAATTTTTTGAAACCAGCCATGTACATTTTGAGTGTCATATTCAAATTCTAATGCAAATGCATTTGCCTTTCTACTTGAATCTGAATTGTTTAGTGGATGGACTATTTAATGGTTTGGGTTTTTTTTCTTTTTTGTTTTAGAAACTGGATTGCTAAAGGTTTGTAGCTAAGAAGGTCATATAACCTGCTATAAAAAATGTATTAATGCTGACTGATTGCAACATCTGATGCTCCACTGGTCTTAAAGATTGAATTGGAAAGCTCTATCATAACTTGTTTGGCTAAATAGAAATATATATATATTGTTTATTCCACTTAACTCTTGTTATGACCATTTATTCTTAAAAAAAAAAACCCATGTTGGATTCTACATATTACCACTTTTTTAACAAGAATTATTAGGTAATCTTAATTTTTTTCATTCCTATATATCATCACATATTCTCGCTCAGTACTAGTCTTTGCCATTTTACTATGGCAAGTTTTTTTCTGTCCACCTTAAGTTTCATTTTAAACTCATTTTGTCAGATAAGAAATTTCCCACTCAGTTATTTAAAACACATATAATATTAAAACCTGTTCGTAAGCTGGTTTTCCCCACTAGACTATAACCTACTTCAGGTCAGGCACCAACCTTTATTTATCTTAGCATCTTCAACATTTCCAAAGTGTACTTCAATGATCAGTTTTTAAAAATAATTTTTAATGATCAGGAAATGAAATACACACATAAAAACTCTGAGGGCAGAAGTTAGCATGCAGTAAAGATCCAACAAATATTAAATGGGGGAAAAAGGACTACCTCAATCTTAAGATGAGTCATTTATTGCTTTGTTAGAAGCCTTGTCTGCTTGCTAGTGATAGCTTAAGAACATAAAGATTTGTCTTCAAATTCATCAGCATTATTGTTCATGCACCTTCCTAGAGCACGAGTTGGAAGCATGGGCTCTGGAGCCTGGCTTGTGAGTTCCTATCTCCTCTTATTCACTGTGTGACCTTTACCAAGTCATTGAATCTATCTGACCGAAATAGTCTCACCATAGGGTTATTACGAAGTTAAATGGTTACAAAGCACAATGCATCCAGTGCATAATAACTAAAAACAAACAAACAAGTTACTAGCTATTATTATACTTTCCCATCCAAACTCATAATTTTTCATCAGATCCGTACTCTAAGAAGATAAACACCAGTCCTTATATCACATTTGGGGAAGATAAAATGATTCTTTAAGATCCCAGTTGCCTATGAAACAGCCTAGGGTGTCATGGAATATGTCTCTGAAAGTCCCCAGACCCACCACTGAGAAGATTCACAGAAGAAGAATTTCTTTTCTCCTCTTCCCATATTTTTCTTCTTCTTTTCTTTTTAAGTCATCCCATTTCTGACATTGTTTCCCTCCAGCTCCTCCTGAGGTCTTAAAGCACACATCCATTCTCCCACATCCCAAAATAAATGCATGTCGGTATTTTGTTGTATGGCTTTACAGATACTACGAAAGTCTGTTTTAACACCATCCTTTACCTTATTCCTCTATAGGATAATAGCTATCATGAGGTAGGGTATATTTTCCCATTATTTCTGTTATATAAACTTTATATATGTGTGTGCATGTGTGCCTATTTCATGAGAACCAAATAGAAGTTATGACTGATTTTTTTGCATGAATGAATGATCCTGTAGACTCCTCTTTATATTTCCTTTTTCCCCCTTTAAGTCATGTCACACCCATGATTGAACAACTGTGCGTAATACCTGTTATTATAAATATCAGTACTTATATGCGCAGTGTAGCTATGACCATCGGTCTTGATACGTTAATCTTTAATAATCCATTATCAAATCCAATATTATTCCATTTCACTGATTTGAATGTTTGGTCTTATGACAGCTCATTTTAGCCAAACTTCCTTTCACATATTTATAGACTATTATATTGTTTACAGTTTTATTTACTGAGAACACTGAAATGACAATTTCTCCTGCTACACATATATGACAGATTCTTTAAACCCTAGAATCTAGAATAAATATCCAAGTAGAATCTCTCAGGCATATTATATGCATGCATGTTTTTCAATTAATTAAAAAAAATATGAGTAGTTCTAGGTTGATAGAAAAATCATGCAGAAGATACAGAGTTCCCATATACCTTCTCCCCACAGTTTTCCTTATTATTAACATTTCACATTAGTGTGGTAACTTTGTTACAACAGATGGAACATATTGGAATTATATTATTAGATATAGTCTATAGTTTACATTGGCTTCTACTCTTGTGATACACATTTCTATGGTTCTAAAAAAGATTTAATCTGATAAATGCACAACCTAAAATTTCCAACTTTGACCACTTTCAAATATACAATTGAGTAGTGTATGCACAATATATAGTGCTACCATTACTACCATCCAGTACCAAATCTTTTCTGTCAACCCAAACATAAGCTCTGTACCAATTGAGTATTGCTTCCCTATTACCTACACCTGTCTATGACCCTGGCAAAGTGTATTTCAGTTTTGAACTCTATGAATTTGCTTATTCTAATTATTTCATATAAGTGAGATCATATGATACCTTTCCTTTTGTGTTTGGCTTATTCTGCTCAACATAATGTCTTCAAAGTTCAATCATATTGTAGAATGGCATCAGAACTTCATTCCTTTTTATGGCTAAATAATTTTCCTTTTGTCAGTTGATGAACACAGAGTTTGATCCTACTGTTGGGTGATTGTAAATAGTGCTGCGTGAACATTGCTGTACAAATATCTGTTTGAGACTCTACTTTCACTACTTTTGTGTGTATACCTAGAAGTGGGATTGCTGGGCATTATGGTAATTCTATACTTTACTTTCTGAACATTTGCCAAACTCTTTTTTCAAAGCAGCTGCATCATTTCACATTCACCCAACAATGAATGAGTATTCCTATTTCTTCACATAGTCTCCAACCCCTGCTATTTTTCTATTTCTTAATTAATAGCCACTATTGTATGGGTGAATGTTTTCTTATTGTGGTTTGATTTGCATTTCTCTAATGGCTAATGATGTTGAACATTTTCTAATGTTTTTAAAATACATTTTTTGGTCATTTCTATATCTTCTTTGGAGACATGTCTAAGTCGTTTGTCCATTTTTAATTGGGTTGCTTGTCTTTTTGTTGTTGAATTGTAGATTTTTTATGTATTCTGGATATTAAAATCTTGTCAGGTATATGGTTTCGGAATATTTTCTCCCATTGAGGTTATTATTTATTTATTTATTTTTACATGGGCTGGCCCTGGGAATCGAACCCGGGTCTCTGGCACAGCAGTGAGAATTCTGCCACTGAGCCACCAGTGCACTGCCCAGGTTACCTCTTTATATTCATCATAAAGACCTTTGATGTACAAAAGTTTTTTAATTATGATGAAGTCCGATTTATCTATTTTTTTTGTTTTGTTGCTTATGTTTTTGATGTAAAGTCTAAGAAACCATTGCCTAACACAAGGTCCTGAAAGTGCTTCCCTGTATTTTCTTCTAGGGGTTTTATAACTTGATTCTGATATTTAGGATTTTGATCCATTTTGAGTTGCATTTTGTGTGATGTGACGTAGGGGTCCACCTTTGTTTCTTTGCATGTGGACATCAGCTTTCCCAGCACCATCTGTTGAAGAGATGATTCTTTCCCAATTGAGTGGACTTGACACCCTTGTCAAAATCAGTTGGCCATAGATATCAGGGTTGATTTCTGAATTCTCAATTCATTTCCATTGGTCTATATACCTGTATGTTGAGCCAGTTCCATACTGTTTGGATTACTGTGGCTTTGTAATAAGTTTTAAGATTGGGTAGTGTGAGTCTTCCAACTTTGTTCATCTTTTTCAAGATGGCTTTGGCTATTCGGGGACCCTTGCTCTTCTATATAAATTTGATGATTGCCTTTTCCACTTCTACAAAGAAGTTGTTATTTTGATTGGGATTGCATTGAATTTGTAAATCACATTGGGTAGAATTGATGTCATAATGACATTTAGTCTTCCAATCAATGAACGCAAAATATCTCTCCATTTATTTAGGTCTTCTTTGATATCTTTTTGCAATATTTTGCAGTTTTCTGAGTCAAAGTCTTTTATGTCCTTCATTAGATTTATTCACAGATATTTGATTCCTTAAGGTATTAATATATATGGAATCTTTCAAAAATTTCTTCTTCCTATTGTTCATTACTAGTGTACAGACATGCTACTTATTTTTGGGTGCAGATTTTATACCCTACCAGTTTGCTGAATTCATTTGTTAGCTATTTTTTAGTAGATTTTTTAATTTTCAAAATTCTCTCTATATAGGATCATGTCATTTACAAATAGAGAAAGCTTTATTTCTTTCTTTCCAGTGGGGATGCCTTTTTTATTTCTCTCGGTTAATTTATCTACCTAGAATTTTCATTACAATGTTGAATAACATAGGCATCCTTGTTTTGTTCCTGCTCTTGAAGGGAAAGCTTTCAGTGTTTCACCATTTAGTATGATGCTAGTGGTGAGTTTTTCTTATATGCTCTGATCATGTTGAGGAAGTTTCCTTTTATTCCTAGTTTTATAAGTATTTTTATCAAGGAGAGGTGCTGGATTTTTTTTTGAATGATGTTTCTGCATCAATTGAAGAGACTGTATCAATGTATTGTTCTACATTAATTGATTTCTTTTCTTAAGTTGAACCACCCTTGCATACCTGGGATAAATTCCACTTGGTCATTGTATATAATTCTTTTAATGTGTTTTTGGACTTGGTTTGCTATTATATTGCATTTATATTCATAAAAGATATTTGCCTATAATTGGCTTTTCTTGCAGCATCTTTATCTGGCTTTGGGATTAGGATGTTGCTGGCCTTATAGAGTGATTTAAGATGTGTTCCTTCCTCTTCAATATTTTGGAAGAGTTTGAAAAGTATTGGTGTTAATTGTCTTTGAATGTTTGGTAAAATTCACCAGTGAAGCCATCTGGTTCTGGGCTTTTCTTTGGTGGGAGGTTTTGACTACTGAGTCAATCTCTTTACTTGTTATTCATCTATTGAGCTCTTCTATTTCTTCTTGAATAATAAGAAGAAATAATATATACCAGAGAAGAATGTGTATTCTGCTGTTGTATGTGTGTTTTGTTCTTTGGCCAGAAAAATGTCAGTTGTCTTATCTTTGTGCTCACCAATTCTTTCTTCTGCCAGCTCCAATCTCTTCTTGAAATCTCTAAGGAATATTTTATTTCAGTTATTGTGGTCTTCAACACCAAGATTTCTGTTTGGTTCCATTTTAAGATTTTTATGTCTTTATTCAGGGTCTTGTATTGTTTCTTCATCATTTTCCTGATATACTTTAGTTATTTGTCTGCTTCCCTTTAGTTCTTCAAGTATATTGAAAATAACTTTTAAAATGTCTGTCTGGTATATTCAAATTATGGGCTTCTTCATTGATGGTTTCTTGAATTTTATTATGTTGTTTTTATGGTCTATTATTTCCTGTGTTTTTGATTGTCTTGAAAGTTTTGTTGAATGCAGTACATTTTAACCCTTTAATGGGTTAATTCTGGAATTTAGTCCTTGAGCTGTCTGTTCGTTAAGTTATGTCCAGTTAGTGCTATGACAAAGACTTCTTTTGATGTCAGGAGCTAACAAAAACAAATAAACCACTACAAAAAAACACAAAACAAAACAAAAACACTTTCTCACTCTTTGCAAATTGGATCCATGTCTGGTGGTGCTCTCCTTCAAATTTTAGCACTTCTACCAAAAAGGCAAAAGTGTGGTTTTCTCTCTGTCTTCACTGAGCCTGTGTCTTGCTCCAGATATGCATTTGTGGCCTTAGGACTTCCCCCCATTTATAGGAATATGAATGTCCCCTCTACTCCCAATGAAATAGAATTTCCCACATCCAGAGTGATCTATTTGAAGTGCTCTATTATGCATTCTTTTTTTAAATTAATTTATTTTTTATTTATGATACATAACCGCATAAAAACACAAATATTCTTATCATATCCTTGAAACTGGAAGTCTTTGCTCCAGGCCACTTAGATTTTCTTGTTTTGTATACTGCTTTACTTGGGAACAAGCTGCTTCAGCCTGTTCTGGAAAGGCAAGCCAGAGAGAAATGCCATGGTTCATTCATCCAGGCTGCTGAAAGAGAGCTTGGCACCAATATACAGAACTAATATGTGCATGAACTTTATTCTGCTCTCTGAACAGGGCCAGGGTCCCACAATAATATAACCACTTGGCACTAATACACCCAGGGGAGGGGATTGAGACCAATAAGGGCTCCTACATTTTTAAAGTTATGTTGTCTTGATTTGCTACTCACCCAGTGTCTGCAACTTTTATTTGTTTTTCAGAGTTCTGAGGAAGACGGCTCTGCCAATGTTTGCCAGTTGTTCAAACTCATTTTATGTGGCCCTCTCAGTTGACCAGGTTTGCTGTGCATGTTTTTAATTTTACTGGATGCCTGTTCTATTCCTTATTTCCTAGATCAGTTTTAGTCTAGGTTGTTTTAGTATATTTTAATGTGCTTAAAGACAAGGACAAGTTAGCAATCATCTTTTAGCCTTAATACCTAGAATAATGTCTGATTCAGAATAAGTTCCATTCAATCAGTTCTTCAACAACTCCTCTTGGATGTCAGTGGATAGAAATCAGCAAGGCCGTGAGCTTGCTTAGGAAAAATTACAGCTGCATTTTTTTGTAATATCTAAATGAAATACATCATTTATTTCAAGTATAAGCACAGGGTAAAAGAAAAAATGTAATATAATCAGTACCTGTGAATTTTTTCACCCACAGAAGTCACAGATACTTTCATATCACCTTATAGCTGTTGCAGATGTCTCAAAATATCTCTTAGACTTACCATTGTTTAGAAATTATGGTAGCTATTAGGTTACCTTTAATTACTTAATGTAATTAAGTACAGCTGATTACTTAATGTCTTAATGAAGAACACACATATTAATAAATCAATATTTAAAATATTTTGACAACTGTATTTCAGTATAATTTAAATCCTTTGTTATCTTCTGCATTTGTATGCATTATCCAGATAAGGAGATTATAGGATTCACTACAGGTTCCTTGTCTGAAAAAGGCTAAGAACTCTATTGAATGTTAGTTCTTAAAACTTTCCTGTTGCTCTTTTCCCTCCCTTGCAACCTTACTTGAACCTGTTTATATAAGCAGGCTTTTCAAGCCTGGAGAGACAATTTTTTTATTTGAAAACGAAGCAATGTCACTGTATTGGTAGCCTG
>PVIY010018302.1:0-47855 GCA_004026745.1 Myrmecophaga tridactyla | reverse complement strand
AGTCAGTGAACTTGAAGATGAATCAATAAAAATTATATAATTTAAAGGTGAGAAATAAAAAAGAATAAAGAAAAATGTACCAAGATCTGACATTCACCATCAAATACACCAACATAGATACAATAGAAGTTTCATTAGGTGAGTAGAGAAAAAAACCAAGAGATAAATACTTGAATAGATAATGTCTGAAGAGTTCCCAGTTTGTATGGAAAATGCCAATGTACCATGCAAGAAACTTAATGAAATCCAAGTAAGGTAAACAAAGATACCTGTACCTAGACACATCACAATCAAGCATTTGAAAGACATAGAAAAGAAAATTTTGAAAGCATCTAGAGAAAAATGACTTGTCATATACAGGGAAAATGGCATGTCAGGAGATTGGTAATAAATGATTTTATTTAAGGAGTATCTAAGACAAAAATGGAAAACATTTGACCAATGACAATCAGTCATATCCAGCCCTTGGCAGGCATTAGTATTTAACCATAGTACTCTTTCCACTGAGCATAAATGTTAGAACCCATGCAACCACTATTGTTAGTTTTTACCAATATAAATACCATTTACTATTCACACCAGAAGACATAGAATGGAGCAGTAAGAGAAGCAATCAAATGATTGGATATTATAAATGACATACAAAAAAAAAACCTGGATAATATGAAAGAAGAAAATTTTAAGATACTAAGGAGAATGCACTTCATAATTATATAGCTGCAAAGATATAACATAAAATGTTTTAAGTTAAAAGACCTAGGGATTGGAAAAGAGCACATGTCTGGTAGAATTAAAAGGAAAGTTAGAAAAATGTAGGCTGCAATAACATAAATTGGATTTCTAGAAAATGGAAGGCTGTCTCATCTGGAGTATTGCATCCATGTCCTGATGACTCATTTTAAGAGATCATTAACAAAGTGTGGAGTAGCTAGAGAGGAATTCAGAGAAAGCTGATCAGGATTTTGAAGAATATGTGAATTCTGATATAAAATGAAAATCAGTGTCTTCAGCTTGGTTAGAGGTGTTGTAAGGGAAACATTACCAATCACCCAATATTTGATTGGTTGCTGTGTAAGTGAAAGATGAGATATAAGTTATGCATCGCCAGAGACAATAACTAGGATCAAGAAGAGGATTATAATAAAGGTGGACTGTTATAATATTTAGAGATATTTAAAGTGGCAAATCAGAGTCTAGAAAGCTGAAGTTTGGCTTTCTGCAATGACAGAGCAATTGTGATAACCTTGAGTACTTGCCACAACTGGCCGCTCATGATTGTATGATTAATTTTATTTTTAATTGGTTCCATCTTACCATGATCTTTTTGCAAAGCTTATTATTATTATATTCCTAAACCCTAGAAAAATGTGATAATTGGACTTTCTATACTAAATTTTCTTTCACAATGTGCTACTTATCCCTCACTGAAGAGAATAAAATCATTTTTTAACTCAGTATGAGAAGTCTAAATATTTATTTAGGCAATGTTGGAATGTATTTAATGATTAGATCTGATTAATAGTTAACCCAAGTTTAAGGCTGCACTCCTAAAGCCCATCAAAATAATAACATGGAAATGCTTGCAGTAAGAGGCCAGTAAAGTGCTATGAAAATGAAAGATAACAATTTCATCACAATAATTATCACTATTTCATCAGGAAGGATGATTCCATAGATAGGAAATATTATCCTAAGGACAGAGTAACAATGTGGATGGCAGATGGCAACATAGCAATCATAACCCATCACTCGCAGTACCATACGATTAGTGACAACAAAGCGAAAGAAGGACATGTTAGTGGTACAGCTAACAAATGAGATTGTTCTGGGCAGAGACAAGAAGTTTAGGAGCATTTGGGCAGTATGACAAAGGTGTCGCAGGTCTCAGAGTTGGAGATGATCCCTAGGAAACAGTATGCATTAGCCGAGGCTGTGATCCAGGACCACAACAATTGCAATGGGGGTGTTCCCATTCAGGATAACCAAATATAGGCACAGAAAAACAACAAAGGGAAGGAGCAGGATCTCTCCAAGGCTGAAGAATCCCAGCAACAGGGATTCTGTAACACAAGAGGAATTAGATTGGTTCTCCTGATCCCCTGATCCCAGGGATTGGTCTAAAGAGTACAGGAATGAAGGAACAGATTGTGTTTACCCTGCAAAATGCAGATAGTTAGAGCCACTCTGAATTGAAGAGCAATAATTGAGGGATGCACAAGGGCTATGTTTGGTTGAAAATATTTTATTGATTAAGCCAATTCATTGATTTGCTTCAAAATATTCAGAGACATGACATCTATTTTCAGCAACATTTCTACATTTCTTACAATGTCTAAGGTGATCTTTTTATACTGTCCAGTTCAAATAACAATTAGACAATGAAAATGTCTGAAAACTTCCTTTGTAACAATACTAGCTCTGCCATTTATTTTTTTTAATCATCTGTGCCTCAGGTTTTTCACCTGTAAAACAGAAATACTAATAATATCTCTCATTGGATTTTCGTAAAGATTAGAGGACATGGACATTCAAGTTTCTAATAACTGTTGCTTCATGTTATTTCATTTTCAGGAAGTGGTTGCTAATGTTTCATCTTGGGTTTCCTTTTGGGTTCCATTGAGCGTTACTCCTTCTAAGGTATTCTTTTACTTCTTCCTTTTATTTTTTCAAACAGTATTATTTTATTTTCACATGAACTACTGAAATTTCCTTCAACCTAAACTCCTATTTCTACATACTTTTACTGACAGTAGTATTATGTTGACTTTAGTTCACCCTTTCATTGGGTTACACAAGCTATCTTTGACACTTTTTAGAAGAGAGTTGGAAGAGAATTTAGTGCAGGTAGAGGCTGTTATATATATATATATATATATATATATATATATACATATATATATATATGTATATATATATATGTATATATATATATATATATACACTTAAATAACTCTAAAGAAATATAATGTAAGGATAGTAATTGATCCTAATAACTGCTTATAATTCTGCCAAGAAGAAGAACCTGATTTAGACTTATGTGGTAATTATTGTTTTAAACTTCAGAAAGGAAGAAACACAAGCTGTGAGACCTCTCCTCAATATGAACCATTAGTTTTGTTCAGCAAAATATTTTCCCTGGTCTCCAGAGGGTCCACCATTTATTAACTATACTGACCTCTAGGGATAGCAGCTTCTCCAATTTCTTCTGTCTAAAACCTAGGAAAATCCTTTCCCCATAAATTCAACTCAAATCAAGTTTGAATTTAACAAAGTAATTAAAAGCCATGATTCCCAGACCATGCACACCCCCCCAAAAAAAAGCCATGAAAAATAACCAAGCAATTAAAAAATATATAGGTATGAAAGTGGATTACAAAATGAAATTTCTTTAACTAAAATAGCTTAATTCAAGCAATCCATTGACTATTGGTCCTATACATTCGAGGTAGAGTTCTTTCATGGTTTCTATGTCTGAGTGTTATCACTTTGATTTCCCTCATTTTCAAGAGAGGGGTGGAGCGTGGAGTTATCAGTTCAGATTTTCTATCCAAGTGAATCGATATGTTCGTTGAGTAGACAACTAATAATTTCTATTTGCTTATTCATTCATTAATTTGTTCATTTATTAATAAACTACATGAGTAAATATGTACATTTAATAAATATAAAATGTCTGTCTTACACAATTTTCTTAGACTAGTTAACAAAGCGTCACTTTTAGCAGAAATGATAGTAAGTCATCTTGCCTTCTTCACCAACTCATCTCCTCCCCATAAATGCATGAATTATGAAGGCAGTTTCTGTGAAGAGACTATGTATACTGTCAGCAATCTGCTCCCTACTCCAAACTATTGGTCAGAAGAGACATTTGTTTCACCACAAGCAAAGAGTCTCACTGCACAGAGGGTGGCAAAAGTGTAATGAAGCCTTCACCAAGCACAGCAGTCCTATGAGCCCAATCCACTCCATGGTTTGCAAGTGTCAGGGTTGCCTACAAAAGCATGACTCAGACATGGGTACAGCAAGTTTACACACATAGAGAAGATACCGAGTGAGGTCCGCTTTAACAGTGGTCTGGTCAGTCCCCCATAGCCAGCAGATCTCATTACATGGGTGAGGCAGAAAAACTATCTATGTTTGTACCTTGTGTGCCATAGTGGAAGAACTCCAGTCCCACCCTACTGGGAAAAGATATAGCAACAGGGAAGAAATGGTGCCATAAAATTTAATTTTAGAAAGCTTCTATGTGCTCTGGACAAAAGGGAAAGGATTGTGTGAGCAGATCAATATCAGCTACCTAATATGTTTTCTGGCAAGATGTCCCCAAGAAGGGAGTTAGATGCCATTGATCATGCTGTCCTAGGATCCATGCTAACACATCTAGTCCTAAGTATAGTGTTTACCTGTGGGGCACAGGGAAAGTTGGCAGATAACGCTCATTTTCCACATTTACTAATTATAAAGTCTTGGAAGAGAATCCAGTCTTCTCAATCATTTTCCGAATGGCCGTCTGGACATCTTTGTTCCTGAGGCTGTACACCATGGGGTTCAACAGTGGGGTGATGATGGTATAGGTCACCGTCACCAGCCTGTCTTTGCCTGATGAGTATCTGGCTGAGGGTCGCAGGTAGACAAAGGAAGCACAGCCATAGTGGACAATGACCACTGTGAGGTGGGAGGCACAGGTCGAGAAGGCTTTTCGCTTGCCTTCCGCTGAAGGGATCCTCAGGATGGTGCGGACAATGAAGCCATAGGAAATGCAGATGAAGAACAAGGGTATAACAAGCACCAAGACCCCACAAATGAAGATGACCAGTTCATTGATATAGGTTTCACCACAAGCAAGATGGATGACAGGTGAAATATCACAAAAGTAGTGGTTGACCTTGTTGGAGCCACAGAAAGGGAGGCTAAAGACCAATGTTGTTCCTATCAGAGATATCAAGAAGCCGCTAACAATACAAATAGCTGCCAGTTGTCCACATACCCTCCAATTCATAAGAATGTGGTAGTATAAAGGCTGGCAGATGGCAGCATAGCGATCATAGCCCATCACTCCAAGAAGTAGGCAATTGGTAACAGCAAAACCAAGGAAGAAGAACATCTGGATGGCACAACTCATGAAGGAGAGTGTCCTGAGTACAGACAGCAGGTTGATAAGCATCTTGGGCAGAATGACAATTGTGTACAAAGTCTCCGAGATAGAAAGGACACCCAGAAAGAAGTACATGGGTGTGTGGAGGCTGTGATCGAGGCGAATGACTGAGATGATAGTGATGTTTCCACACAGGATGATCAAATAGAGCGAAAGAAAGATCACAAAGAGAACAAGCTGTAATTCCCCAAGGCTGGAGAAACCCAGTAGTAGGAATTCGGTGACAGAGGTGGAATTGGCCATGGAGAGTTCATCCCATGGAATTAAGATGATATGATCAAGCTGTGACACCTTTAGGACTGAGTAACTAGTGCCAGTGTGGTTTGAATGGGAAACAACTGGCATGTAAAATAAAGCAAGATTGCAAATTAACCAGAAAGTATCTTTATAAATATCACCCCCAAATACTCTTTTTCTGTCAATTAATAAACCACTGAATTGGGTACAAGTGTTCAAAGGAAATCTAAAATCATTTGCTCAAATAAAAACTATTCTTCATGCTCCCTCCTTGTAAATTTAGGTAGTCTCTGCTTAATATTTTGAAAAGCTAATGCCTAAAATTCTTTTATCTACATTTGTTATGACTTGAAGTGGTAATTATTCTATCATATTACTGATGCATATATTCAATAAGCCATAACACTAATATCTGAGAAACTGCTTCCCACCTCCTTCTAATACATTCTCCATCTAGATAAGTGTCCATTTATCATTCTCAGTGTTTAAACACTCATTTATCTTTCTTTGTATTGTATGCCCTTATATGATATAGTGGCAACTAATCATAACCCATTTCCATAGTCTTTACTAAATTAATTTGGGTTGAAACTACTGCCACTGCCTTAGAACTACCTTACGACTCCTCTACAAACTCTCACCAGATATTAGATCTGATTTACACTTACAGAAAACACATGGTTAGAATAATTTTTTTTTCACATTAGTATTGATATAACTGATTTGGAAGCTCAACAAGCTGTTGTTCCCAAGACTTGTTTGAAAATTGCTGAATAGAGAAGCTCAGATACTTTCTTTAAGTTGTTAATTCCTTTTAATAGTTGTTATTGTTAATGCTAGATCATATGTATATATATATATAAGTCAAATTATTCCTACCCTCTTTCACCTCCTGTGCAAGCCTGTTCCTTCACCTGATGCCATTCTTCACCCAGCAACAGAGTTGTGTTTTAGAGGACTAATCTGATCTTACTTCAAAACTAAAAGTCCTTCAGTTGTCTACAAAATAGTTAAAACAGAGTATATTTTATGTCTTTCATATTTTCCCAAATCTATCTTTCATTACTGCCATTATGTACTCTTCCACATTTAATTTAGCTTTGAGAAATTTTGAACTGTGACAGTTTGCATACTGCCTCCTAAATCTGGAAATAGCCCATGCTTCATGTTTGCTGCCATTGTGGCTTTTAATTTGCAGCCTTCTTCCAATGCTCAGTTAAAAGAACACATATCCATTGAATCCTTTCCATAGCATCAGAATCATGCTATATCATTCTCTGAGTTTCCTTATCACAAATATTATAAATTTGTCTGTGTCTTCCCAAATTATAACCTACCAGAGATCAGAAATTGCACATAAAAGACTGCCTCGTATAAAAGGTGCTTGAAAATATTGAAGAAAAAAAATGACCTGTGATTCCAGTTTCTTCTCTAAGTTATTTTAAATCTCCAAGTCAGATTCCATGGATTTTCCAAATGTATTCCCTTAAGATTAATCTAGGGCACAGTATTAACTGTCTGATCAATAATCTGGGTTAAAGAAACTCTCTTGCATGATCTCTAAATGTGTAGACAAAAGATCCATTAAAAATTGCTGCTATCTCATTTTAATTTCTGGTCAGCAGGAGGTCTTACCCATTATCTTATTAGTGAGCTGCTTTTATTTTAATTTGAAAAAAAAAAACATTTTTTGTTGTCTGGTAATTCCTTCACAAATAACTGAATTGCTAATATCATTTGCTCTTTTGCCTAGTAAAAGGTTTAACAAAATTTTGAAAAAGGACTTGAATGCAAAGACTTATCTCCTATTTCTATATCTTTTCCATTGCTTTGTCTCTATACTTCATAAATAGGGAATATTTAGCCAAAATAGAGGTCCCAATAGCATCCTTTCAGAGCCATCATATCTTTAACTCTCTCCTTTCCTGGTCTCCCTTCTTTGAAATTTTCTCTCTTACAGATCATCCACAGAGTAAAAGTTGATTTGGTATCCAAAGAAAGTTGGAGTTCCTAAATAGAAAGAAAGGTCACATTACTCAGTGGTGATGCCATGGCCCCTATTAGCCATCTGCCTTTGCGAGCTCATCCTTGCAACATGTGTGGGAGCTAAACTTAAAAAAAAAATCACTATAGAAATGTTTTACTTCACTCAACACAGTTTAGAATGTTAATTAAAATATTTGAGAGTATCCTGAGCTTGAATGTTATGGTATTAATGATTCAGTGAAAAGCTTTGAAGTTTAGAAAGGAGGACTAGAAAACAAAAGAAAACTTAAGGAAACTTTCTATGTAACAAGTGGGAAGAGTAACTGGTCATTCATTGAACTGCTCAATGACTCTTCATCATCTATAGGTTGAAGACCAATTTCCTTCTTAGGGAAGCTAGTGCTCTGTCTCTACCTATATCAACTACCCCATTCTTTAACTCTTTTATGATCAAGCTTTAATCACACTGAAAACAAACACAAATCCCTACGTTCCCTATGTATGCTGTCGTGTTTCAAGATTCCATGATGAGAGAGTGAGGAGAAGGAGGAGGAGGAAGAGGTAGAGAAAAGATAGGGATGTCCCAGCCTCTATTATACTTTCACCTTTATCTGTAGCCCACTCATTCTTCACATTTTTTAAGTCATCAATTGTTGAACTTTCTCTGATCTACCTAGAAATCGCTGTTTTTTTGTTGGTATTGCAAAAGATTGTTTTATGTACCTTTATGAAAATATTCAAGGTGTTACATATAAACTACTACTTTTTCCTCTCCAACTGTCCAGTAGACTTGAAAGGCTCAAAGGTTAAGACCATGTTTAATTCTAATTTGTATCCTCAGAATGAAATCCAATATTTAAAGTAATGAGATACACATGTGTGCTGAATAAACAAATGAATAATTCATTAATGAATTAATAATTATTCTACTTTATTTTAGAGAAGCCTGATTCCATTGTGTAATCTGATGCATCTCCTAAGTGAAAAGCACTTCCTGTATGCCCTATACATTGCAAGTACTCTATACATATTTACTTTTTTACTTTCTGCAACTCATATGTCTCCTCCCTGTGAAAAAAGCAATGATTACCTTATGGATCTCCCTTCCACTTGGCACAGATCTCAATCCTTAGCTTATTATCCAATATTCAGCTGCCTTTTCATCTGAAAACATATTTTATTTTTCACTACTGATAAGTATAAACAGATCACTAGCTGATGGAAAAACCCACAATCTTTAAATTTAACAAACAATTAAAAGATTAGATTATCACTCCTCTTCTCAATAAGGATATCAAAATCTCTAAATACAAATTAAAGTTTCACATTCCTTCAAATCAGGGTTCTGCCACCAGTGGCATGCAGGTATCCTTACTCTTTTACCTCCTGGACACATCTGAGAAGGTTTCCAAGAGAAATTGTGACAATTATCCACCCTGTCATTATGTCCAGGATTCTTCTTTCATATTCAGTAACTCCCTGGATCAATATAAGAAAACCCTGTGGATTACTCATCCAAACACTATCACCTGTACATTTTCTCCATGGACAGTTTAAGATATGGCCTCAGTGGGCATCATGAAAAACTTTCAGCCATAGTTTCAGTGCTGTTGTTGGTAGTTGAGATGTGTTCTTCCATAGAGACCAATTACCACATTGTCCTCAACATTGTCCATTATTCCCCCAATTAGCAAATAGAACCGTAATAATAAACTATGGGAATTAGTTGGCCAAAGTGAATGCCCTTTCAAATACACCATAGGGAATAGTTGACTTCCTCTTAGAAATTCTTGGGGGATTTATTAGACACCTTTAGTGGAGGAAGGCACCATCTGTGAAAATAGGTCTCAATGGCATATCAATGCCTAGTGCCTCTAATTTTCTTTTTAAGGTTGGAGAAAAATATTTTTTGTTAATCCACCTCACATTCCCACTTCTAAAAGCAAAAAAAAAATGTATAAAATATGACTAATGGAGGACAGAACATTCGTGTGGCAGAGGTAGTAGTATAAGCCCTTCAAATGAATAGGAAACATGTTTATTTCTGCACTGTAATGAAGGTTGGTAAACATTTTTAAAACCAATCAATAATGTTTGGTATATGAAAAAAATGTAGAAGTAACTTCATATAGATTTCAGTACAATCCTTTAGCCTTTCACAATTTCCATTTGCATATTGATTTCTTCTGCCAATCACTGAGTCTAGAAATGGGTCAAATGCTAGAGACTCTGAGGGACTCATGCAGGCTGTGCTTATATAAATCACGTAAATAAAAGCTTTTCACTACAGAAGTTTTTTGTGGCTTCTCTTTAAGTTATGTCAGGAATTGTGTCTGCAGGAAATTATTTTCCAAAGATTCTTCCACTTCCTTCTAGATATGCTAAACCTTCCAGAAGATTAAAGATGGCCACGTAATTTTTTATACTCCTCACTTTAAGAGACAGTATATATGATCCTATACCTTGAATCTAGGTGGGCTGCATGACTGCTTTGATAATAAATTATAGCAGAAGTGGCGGGCCTTTAATCCTGGATAGCTTAACATAATCCCTGGATACATCCCAGAATATATTATGCAGATAATCAAAATGGATTGGCAAATTCCCTCAAAGGATGAGAGAAAAAAATATGGAACTATTAAACTTTACCACCAAGGAAACCCTGGATACTATTTCAGACACTAGGGACACCCAAATCAATAGGCCAAGCCCTCAATCTTGAGGCTTACTTTTGTGAAGCTTATGTACATAGCAGAGAAACTTAGCCTACCTTTACATATACCTAAGATTACTTCTGAAGGACCTCTTTTGTTACTCAGATGTGGCCTCACTCTCTCTAAGCTCAACTCTGCAAGTGAAATTATTGCCCTCCCCCCATGTGGGACATGACATCCAGGGATAAAAGTTTCCCTGGAGGCATGGGAGATGACCCCCAGGGATGAGTCTTGTTCCAGCACTGTGGGATCAACAATACCATCCTGACCAAAAGGGGGAAAAGAAGTGTGACAAATTAGGTATCAGTGGCTGACAGAGTTCAGAGTTAAAAGGCTACTCTGGAGGTCACTCTTATGCAAGCTTCAGTTACACATTGCTACCTATCATAACTTGTGAAACGCCAACAAAAACCATTGCAGCCAATCCTAGGGCAATATATAAGAGTCTACAAAGGTTCCAGCACTAGGGTTACTTTCTAGAAATTAATAAGTCCTGAAACTAGATGGTCTAGCCTCTCCAGAACATCAACTAGTTCCATCCCCATTCCATATTATCAACAGCCCCTTTCAACATGAAAAACTTAGAATGGGCATAGCCAAATATCCCTAAAGAGTGAAAGAAAGATCAAAGGTGATGGTAGAGTATACAGAGAAGGTAGAGCTTAACAAATGAGTGTGATTGCTGAATCATTATTTTGACATTTCTTTTAGTCTCCAGTATCTTAGAGCAGCTAGAAATAAAAAACCTAAAACTGTGGAATTGTAACCCATATCAAACTTTGAAATCTGTTCTACAACTAATTCTCGCACTGTGCTTTGAAATGTATTGCTTTTTTTATGTACATGTTATTTTTTACAAAAAAAGAAAAAAGTCAATTGTAATGATAAAAAATATATATTCCTTCTAGTCTCCAATGTTCTGGAGCAACTAGAAGGAAAAATCTGAGATGATGGAATAGTAGCCTATGACAAACTCTGGGATCTGTCCTGTAACTACTTGTTGAAGAGTGCTTTTTATTTCTTTCTTTGCTTAGTGTATATCTTATATTATACAATAAAAATGGAAAATATATATAGCATCACTTCTGATACATATATATCAGAAGTGATGCTATATCTATTTTTCAACCCTACTCTTTAGAGCCTGGCAACTCCTTTTTCCTTTCTCTTGAATATCTAGCCTGTAATCTAGCCAACATGTTTCTGGAATCAAAGTAGCTCTTGGTGAGTCCATGTAAAGAGTAACCAAGTATCCTGGTCCATAGCTCCAGTGGATCACAGAACCACAGCCAACATCAGCTTAACAGACACACAAAGGATCAGTCTTGGAGTGGATCATCCCCAAGTGAGATACTCCATGTTACCCATGGGGAACAGATATAAGCTGCCCCCACAATGATACCTGGCCAAATTGCAAATTCATGTGCCGAATAGATGATTATTGTTTGGGCAATTAAATTTTGGGGTAGTTTCCAAAGCAACAATAAATAACCAGAACATAATTTGGTGTCTAGAAGTAGGTTGCTATTCTACTAAAAGCTTAAAACATTTGGCATTGATTTTGTGATTGATAGTAAGAAGAAATTTTAAGGTCTTGAAGAGTCTGTTCCTGAAAGATCAAAGGCCTTGAGGAGACTGTAAGTCTTGAAGGACAGAGACAAAAATGTTATTAGTTTTGATAAAAGGGGACTCATTATGCATCATTGGGAAAATAGGCAGCACTGTCACATGCCATAGCCTGGAAATAGATAGGGCATTAATAAACTTATGGGTCTTCCTAGGAGATTTGTAAGCATTATAGAAAGTTCCAATTTATAATAAAATATGAGAAAAGCAAGGTAAACAAAAGAAGTTATTAAGTTTTGAGAAGAATTTAGAGAAAACATAAAGGATTCAGGAATTGTTGGGTTTGATTTAAAAAACTAGTTTCTCTTCTCTTTTATCTCCCACAAATAATTCTCAAAGTAAGAAATAGCTTCAGAGAAAAGATCAAATCTTATTTGTTAGCTGGAAACCATTTCCTTGGGGTATATTTCTCAAGAACATGGCAAAAAGATCTTTTGATATAACTCAGAAATATTTAAAGCTGTGCCTAATGAGGCTTCTGAGTATCTAAGGGCATGCCTCATGCATCCGATAAGTTTAATATTAGGACTCTCAAGAATTTTAAGGACATTGTTATACAAGAGTCTTACTGATAACTTGTGATAAAGAAAAATAATGCATATGGCTTTTGTCTAAGGCTATGAATTATAAATTGAAGCATAAGAAACCCACAAGACATTTTAAAATAATTATGTCAATTTGTCCTCAAGAGTGCTGAGACAGCACAAGTTAAAAGAGAATTATGAACTCTCAACTTTCTTACATGGTGGATGCAAGCTGAGGACGCTATTCATCTGCAAATATTGGCTATCTCTAATGAATAATAAAGGATAACTCAAAGGAGTGGGAAAAGACCCCAAAGGTTAGAGCCTACAACTTTGGAGAGTTGTTCCCAGCAAATAGGACTGGGCCTAATCAAGGTACTAGAAACATGCATTCAGACAGCAGTCAGAACTGATGTAGGCCAGTGACCATTATGTGCTTCTTTTATCCCATTCTTTGAAAGTGTCTATTGCAATTATCCTATGCTATTTCATCATTCATGTTGGGTGTTTCAGGGATAGATAACTAGCATTTTTAGTTCACAGAACTTTGGATTGAAAAAAGACACAACTCGAGATTCATCTGTACTTTAATTTAATATACATGGCAAGCTCTTGAATCTTGAGTATGAGCCATCCAGAAGGTGTATTTACATGATGCCCCAGACAGTGTTGTAAGTAGGGTGGGTATATAAAGCACATGGGAAGAATGTAAATATTTTATGGCCAGAGAGCACTGTAGAGAATTAAGGTCTGACAAATTAACAAATACTTTGGAGTTTCTTCCCACTGAGTGTGGATATTATGTTCTCTTCCTATGAATCTGGGTGGGCCCAATATGACTGCTTTCACCAAGAAAATGCAGTGTAGTGGTGCTATGTCATAAAAAAAACTAACAGCCTCCACTTTTTGTATCTTTTTAGAACATCCACCCTTTGAACCATCCACTATGTTGTGAGAAAGCTCAAGCATGGAAAGGTCCAGTGGAGAGAAAGCAAGGGCCCCGACATATACCTCTGGCTCAGCTCCTGGCTGTCACCCAGCATCATCTTTCCGCTCACATGAGTGAATCATGTTGGAAGTGGGTCCTTCAGTCCCATCAAGCTGCCCAGATGACATTGCATGGAGCAGACAAGCTATCCTCACAAAACCCTCCCCAAATTGCAGATTTATGAGGAAAATAAATGATTACATTGTCTTAAATCATTAAGTTTTGGGGGACATAAGTATTACTACAATTTCATGTATACACTCAGGTGTTGTCTTTAGGTAGGTAGAACAAACATTTATTCCATTAAAGTTAAGAGACATTTAATAGATACCTACTGCATTCTGTTTACTGTGTCAGGGAAATAGATAACAATGGGAGGGGTAAGTAAAAAAAATGGGTGTGACAAAGTACTTTCTCTCAAATATCAGACATTCTGGTAAAAGAGATAAAATTTGGGCATAATTTGATGAAGACAGAGCTCATTAAAAGCATAAGTGAAGTCTAAATTGACATGATGCTTTGAAGACTGGAAATCAGGAAATACTTCATGAAATAGATGAAAATAGAGGAAGACGTTGGAGGGGAAGTATTAGACATTTCTCAGACTTTCAGCTGAGAAATTCTTTCATTTTTAGACTAGCACAAGCCCAGTCTCTGAAGTCCACCTTACATTCTCTATTTGGAGTGTTCTAATGTTCAGTGTGTGAATCCAGGTTTATCTTTTGTTGCCCGTTTATGTGTGGGGCCAAGGTAGCCATTATTCTATCACTGCAAAGCATTTTTCTGTAGAAGCATTATTCTCTTGATTATTATTATAATCCATTTTTTAAGGATAATTTCTATTTCTTCATGTTCTCACTAATAAAAAAGGATAATTCAGGAGACAGAAATGCCAAGAAGATTATATGAAATTAAGTACTTACCATAAAGTAAGCTCGATAAAAATTAAAAATCACATTAATGTTAAACTAGTATATTAACTATTCCATGCAACAGTGTTAACACAAAACCTGTCCATATTTTATGAAAGTGTGAAGTGTATAGTCTATTCCTGTAACTTCCTGCTTAATTATCCCTGCTTCCTACGGTATATAATTTAAATAGTTTTCCTCTTGTCTACATATTCTATATTCAGAAACATTAAATTCCAGACTCCTATTTTTTTAATGAAAATGATACAATAAAAAAATAAAACTATAGAAAATTATATGTGCTATCCTCACATAGCTAGCTTCTGCATTTATCCCATGGTGAGATTTTCTGAAATTCAGCACTGAAATGGAAGTTAAAACCATTCAGGAAATCTAGAAGGTAACCACATGGATGCAACTAACTTATTTTGACATTACAATAAAATTTTAAAACATGTAAATCCAAGACATGAGACTATAATTCCTCAAGGAATTAAAAAGGAACATTTACTATAACAAATGTTAAAAGTAAAAAATGAAAGATGAAATGGCAGTAATAGAGTTACATTGTTTAGATGAGTTTGGCCAGAAACAAGGACTCTCATGAGTCAGGTCCATGGATAGAGTTTAGATAACTTGAACACTCCTTAAATTGTAAGCAAGTATTTTTTCCTACTGTTCAGGAGGATGATTTTGGATACTTAACTTTCAACAGATTCTCAGAGAAGTGTCTGTTGCAATATGTGGCCTCGAGTGATTTCAGTGATTAACCATGGCCACACAGGACAAAAAGCCAGTTATTTGAATCTTTATGAAGACAGTAACTTTCTGAACTCAGTAATTGCTGGTAGACTCCATCATAACATCTTGTTCCAGAGGAAAAAACAGCCAGGAGTGGAACATGGTGTAAAAAAAAATAAAAAGGTAATTTTTCTTACCTTAGTTTCAATCGAGACACAAAAACTATGGGAAGAAAATGTGCCAACTACCCTCAAAAAATTAAAAGGTTGTGTAAAAAAGGGGGAGCAATTATGTTATTTGGAGAAAGTTAGAGTTCTTGACATTTTATGAGAAGGGAACCATTTCACAGCTTTAATATTGCGTTCCCTGGAGATCAGCATAGAGTTGACTGATATTTGATTCCACCTGAGAAATCTGAATGTAGGTATCTGTGGCTAATACGTGAGGCAAGGATGCATGATTTTTTCTTAAGGACCAGATATGGGTCAGTTGCAAGAAAAGGCGATTTTGGAATCACTGATGAGAGACTTTGTCCAAGAATACATCCAGTAGAGAAGTGAACCAGAAGAGAGGTGGACTTTCAGATGTAAGACACAAATTCACAAGCTGTCAAACAGAGGCAGGCTCAACCATATCACCAGAAATGAGGTAGAAATTCCCAGTAGTATAAACTTCATGAAATCTTCCTACACAAGAAAGACTTAATGTGCAACATCTGCCAAGCCCTGAAAGCACCACACCCAGAGCAGACAGTGATAGTGATAGTAAGGCAGTGATAGTAAGGCAGCACTTTCTTCCCCTTACTGTTTCCCCTCCTTGTTGCAATTCTTGAGCAGCCACTGGAGTGAACGGAGAAAGAAGTGGTTGCTGCCATAGCTAACAGAGAAGTCAAGATCAGTCGGCCCAACTTACTTAGAGAAGAATACCACCAAAATAAGGGAGAAATGTTAACTTTAAATGAAATTTAGATTTTAGGTATTATAGTGGACTGGAAATTTAAATTTGGAAGTCTCTCTGAGATTTCACCCAAGAAGCAAAAAGAACATTAACCTACACATTAGATTTAAAAGGACATTGAGTAAAAAAAAATCATATTTTATGGCATGTATCTTATAGAGTCCTACTCTTTCAATTAATTAGTTATAGTGATAATACACATGTGACAAAAGAGAATTACTTATATGGAATTTAAATATAATAATATTTTAGTCATATAGTTTTAGGGATGCTTTCTTTCCCAATACTTTTTTGATAGCACGTTGGACATCCTTATTTCTGAGGCTATACACCATGGGATTTAGTAATGGAGTGACAATGGTGTATGTCACTGTTACCAACCTGTCCTTGTTTGATACATAGTTTGCTGTTGGCCTCAGGTAGATGAAGGAAGCACAACCATAGTGGACAATAACAACAGTGAGATGAGAGGCACAGGTAGAAAAGGCTTTCCTCCGCCCCTCTGCTGAGGGAATCTTCAAGATAGTCCTCAGAATGCAGAAATAAGAAACACATATGAAGAAAAAGGGGACCACAAGTACAAGAACCCCACAGATGAATATGACAAATTCATGAACATCTGTATTGGTGCAAGCCAAACGAATGACTGGCGAGATGTCACAGAAGTAATGGTTGACCCTATTGGCACTACAGAAAGGCAGGCTGAAAACTAAATTTACTACTGTAAGTGAGGCCAAAAATCCTCCAACCCCACAGGTGGCTGCCATTTTCCCACATACTTGCCAACTCATGAGGATGGGGTAATGCAAAGGGTGACAAATCACAGCATAGCGATCATAACCCATCACACCTAATAGCAGGCAGTTGGTAATAGCAAAACCAAGGAAGAAGAACATTTGAATAGCACAATAGGTGAAGGATATTGTCCTGGCCACAGAAAGTAAATTGATTAACATCTTGGGTAGAATAACAAATGTGTAGAAGGTCTCAGAGGTAGAGAGAATGCCCAAGAAGAAGTACATTGGTGTATGGAGACTTCGATCCAAGCGGATGACACTGATGATGGTGGCATTACCACTCAGTATGACCAGATACAGAAATAGAAAAACCACAAAGAGGGCATGCTGAACTTCACCAAGGCTTGAAAAACCCACCAACAGGAACTCAGTAACCACGGTAAGGTTTTCTGCCAAGACCTGCAGAGAGAAGGGAGAAAAGTAAAGTTTATTCATGTATATGGATACAAGAATCTGAGCTGTGCTTCCTCTTAAGCTAACAAAGAGGCCAGAGAAAGAATGCAGAGAAATGGAATCTTAGGTGAAAACAATACTTTACTTCATATAAATAAACATATAAAAGATCACATATTATTATTTGGATATTTTGGCTTTCTCTATTGAGTTTAGCAGTCTCTTAGATTAATTACATAATAGATCTTATCTGGCTACTAAGATTACTAGTGCACTAAGTTTGCTCTTATTATCTAGTATGTTCTTCTGACATAGTCTTGCTAAAACCATTAGAATCGACTTTCCATAGAACTAAAAACTGAAAAACAGAATATTGCGACGTCTACAAAACCTGTGTCTGAGAAAGAAAACAGAGCTAACTAAAGCCTGAGAGAGAGTGGCTGAACACTCCCTCTCCAATCTGCCAATAAGTTAGTAACTTATTGACCATATCCTTTCTTTTCATGGATTGTGAAGTTCATGCAATTGACCCTATTTTTCCACCACTGATATAGGCAATTCTGCAAGAACACATTTGTTTGGCATAGCATGGGCTGTTACCACAGTTGTAAGTCTAGTAATTGTGGAGCATTTGAACCAGTTGTCTATAAAGACAAAGTTTCCTTACAGAAGATGTGCACAATTTGCCAGTTGTTCCATACCTAGATATTAATAGGTTGTAGGCTAATACAAAACTTAATGTTGCTTGTCAGGCAGTTTAGGAGAAGTGTTGTTAACAAACTTTTCCTGTAAGGGCCAGCATAAATATATTAAGCTTTACAAGTCAAGAAGTAAATTAAGGCTATTATGTAAAGCCATGTATAATTAGAGAGAAAATGTATGCCTGGGGTGGATGGACAGTCATGGGTGGTAGTCATGTTTTACAACCAGTTGCCAGATGCTGGACACATTCTGAGACAAAAAGGGTGAGGCACTGGTCAATCTGGCCAGGTCCAGGAGACTGCAAGATGTGTGCATTTCAGAAGGAATGTAACACAGTTTCACTCTGCCTCAATGACAATCAAATCCGGGCATATCCTCAGTGTTAACTTAGGTAGCTGGTCAGAGGCAAATTAACTCACTGATTCATCCACGATTGAATTGAGATTCCACTCCCTGAGTGTCCCGCAGTTACCAACAATGGGACCATGAAAATGTATGTGATGACCACAGGGGCTGCACATAGGCAAGACTTCCAAAATGGTGGGCTGAGGAGTTCATTAAATTCTGACCCATGATAAAACGGTACAAACTTGCCAAAAGAGTACTACTTCAGAACTCTGGAAATTAATAAAAAGCATACAATGAATTGAGAAACATGTATTTAAGTAAAACTGTTGGTTCTCAGTTAAGAACACCTGAAGTCAGTCATTTCAGCCTGTGTTTGCTCACAACCCATGTGCCCTGGCTCCATCCATACAGAAGTCTTCTTTGAGTGGAACAGTTTGTGAAAACCAGCAGCCCCCTGCTGAAGAGAGTTGACCTGATTTGTAGCAGAGTACAGAAAAACGCATGCCCTGGGGTGTTGTCAGAAATTTCAGCAATCTCAAAGGCAGATGAACAGAGAGGACACTGTCACAGAAAACATGAGATGGTGGCCCTGGTTGGGACAACTACAGACATCATATTAGCCAGGAATTTAACAAAGAGATCTGAAGAATGAAAAAACCATCATGGGCCTTGAAAAGATCCCGAAATTCCTGGCACTCTGTAAGAACTTCTTTATGTGCAAGACTATTCCAAAGGAATTGTCAGATGTCATAGTAATTTCAATAGTAAAATGAATAGGACGGTAATGTCTTAGGGAGCGTGAAGCTGTGATCCAGGCTGGAACAAGCTAAAGACCAACAGATTAACTACAAATGTAACCAGGAGAGTTGAATAATAAAAAAGAATAATAAATCTTGATAGGACAACCAAATTCCTACCAGTTTGTAAGGTTTTATGCAAATACATATGCACAAAATATACTTTATCCTCAGGAGAGACCGAAGCAAGCTCTGGCTATCTACACATTCCTGAATGAATGTAAAGCCTTATGCATATGCAGAGGAAACACACGAAATACTAGCAGAAAATAAAATCCAGGGAACACTTTTAAACTACCTGAACTTTGAATGTATTCTTTGTTCACATGGGTTCACATTGTCTATTTATATTAAAAAGTCTATTTAGGACAAAGGAAGATGGTAAAGGGGAACAGAAAACAAGTAGATGACTTGAGATATAGAAAACAGATGGCAAAATATTGAATATAAATTCACCCATAGCCCTTAACTACATTAAATGTAAATGAGGTAAAAAGCCAAGCAAAAGTCACAAATTATCAGGCAGGATAAAAAAAATAAGTTCCAATTAAATGTTTTCTTTAATGGAAATACTTTGGACTAATAGCTAAGAGTCTGTTAAATAGGACGAAATAACAGTGATAAATCTATATGCACCTCACAACTTGCTCCCAAAATCCATGCGGCAGAAACCGACAGAACTGAATTAAGAGTAGACAACTCAACAATATTTATTAGAGCTCTCAGTACCAACTATCAATCATTTGGAGAACAACTAGACAGAAAATCAGCAAACATATATATGACTAGAAGAATTCTATCAGCTAATTTGACAGAATTGACATCTGTAGACCACCCAAAATCAGAATATGCATTCTTTCAAACACACATAGAATATTCTCCAGAAAGTACTATATGCTAGACCGAAAACAAGTCTCAAAAATTTAAAAGAACTCAAACCTAAAAAGTAAGCCCTGTAAAAACACTGGAATTCAATTAATTAACAAAAATAAATTCAAGAAATCTACCAAATATTTAGAAATTAAGCAACACACTTCTAAATAAATCAAGGGTAAAGGAAGAAATTGCAGGGAAAATAAGAAAATATTTTCAACTGAATGACAGAGGACAAATTATCAAACTATGTGGGATACAGCTAAAGCAGTGCTTAAAGGAAATGTAGTTTAAATCTCTTTTGAATTGAAAAAGACTAAAATATAAAATCAATAACTTTTGCTTATAACTTTAAAAACTAGAAATAGAAAAGTAAACTTCCAAAGCAAATGAAAGGAAGAGAATAAAGATTAGAGTTGAAATAAATAAAATCGAAAACAGGAAGCAATAGAAGAAGTCAACAAAACCAAAATTCGTTATTCGAAAAGGTAAACCAAATTAATAGAGAATAGAAATTCTCTATTAATAGAGAGCAAGAATAAAAGAAAGAAGACATATTTCAAATGGTAAAATAAGGCCTACTTTTCAGAAATTAAAAGAACTATAGGGGAATACTATAACAGCGGTATGCCAACAAATAAGACAATCAGGCAAAATGGACAAATTGCTAGGAATAAACAAATGACCGAAACTGACTCAAGAAAATGGAAAATCATAAAAGACCTACAAATATAAAGAATATGGATAAATAATTTTAAATCTCCCAATAAAGAAAAGTCAAGTCCAGCTGGTTTCACTGATGAAAGTGAATTCTATCAAATATTTAAAGAGAAATAATGTCAATCTTTCAAGAACTCTTCTAGACAACATGAAGGAAGATATACTTCTAAAACATCCTCCCAAAACCAAAGCCAAATGAAGGCATCACAATGAAAGTAATGTCCCACATGCCTATAGATACAAAAACCATTGACAAATAACAGAAATTTAGTCTTCAATATGAAAATGAAATATGAGTCATGACTAACTGGGATTTATCCTAGAAATGTTTCATTGTTCTAATCTCTGAAAATCAATTGTTGTAATTCATCATATTAGAAGAATATATGACAAGACTACATCATAATTTCAAAAAATGTAGAAAAAGCATTTGGCAAAAGATAGCCCCTTTCATTTTAAAATTCTTTAACAAACTCGGAAGAGATGCAACTTCCTCAAACTGATAAGTACCATCTATGGAAAACCTCGCTAACATTATACATAATGGTAAAAGACTGAATGCTTTACCCTATTTAGGAATAAATCGAACATGTCCATCTTTGGCTATTATTCAACATTGGAGTGGAAGTGCTAACTAGGGTAATAATGCCAAAAAAAATAAGTTATCCAGATTTTAAATAAATAAATAGAACAGTCTTTATTCATAGAAAATTTAATCTGATATATAAATACTAAGAAATTGAAAAAATTTTAACTACTAGAACTAACAAACAACTTCAGCAAAGTGGAATGATATAGGATTAATAAAAATAGTGATGTGTGTGCTCACTTCCGGGGCACATATACTAAAATTGGTATGATACAGTGAAGATTAGCATGACCCTTGCACAAGGATGACACACAAATTCTGTGAAGTATTCCATATTGAAAAATTATGTATAGTGATTTGTATTTGTTTTTGCAGCTATAACAAATTACAATAAATTTAATGCTTTAACACAATGTTATTATCTTTCAGTTCTGCAGGTAGAAGTCTGATAAGACTGATAAGAGTGCCACCAGGCTAAAATCAAGATATCAGTAGGCAAGTGTTAATTTCCATAGGCTCCAGGAAAAAAACCTATTTCTTTGTCTTTCCAGCTTCTAGAGGCCTCATACATTCATTGACTCATGGTCTGCCTCTTCCATCTTCAAAGCCAACAAAGTAGCATCTTTTTCTCTGACTCTCTCTTCCACTTTCAAGAATGCTTGTGATTCCATTGGGTCCACACATATAATACAGGATAATCTTCGTATTTTAAGGTCAGTTGATAAGCAACCTTAATTCCATCAGCTATCTTAACTTCCTTCTTCCCATTCCATTCAGAGATTCCAGGGATTATAATTTGGACTTTTTTTTGGGGGGGGGGGCATTTTCTGCCTACTATAACTGGCAACAAGCCATCCAAAATGAAATTAAGAAAACCACTTCATTTACAATTGAATCAAAAGCAAAATATTTAGGGGATAACTTTGAGAGAAAATGGCAGAGTAGGGAGCTCCAGGACTGACTCCTCCTTCTAAATAGCTAGTGGACACACAGGAACTGTCTGAAACAACTGTTCTTGGGCTCCAGGAGCACTGTACCGCAACCAAGCAGGAACAAGAGGAAGAGACTGAGGAACTACCATGAAGACCTAGAAATAACTCTCTCCAAGGTGGCTGCCAGCAACCCTCCCCACTTTCAAAGTAAGCCACCTTGGGGTCCATTCCCTGGCTGGCTGCTGTAGATGGAGAGGGATATGGAAGTCCTCTTCTCTAAAAGTGGGAAGGAAGATACACAAACTGTAATCAGTGAATTTGGATCAATAGGTCCTGGCTATGGGCTGCTGTTTCAGCCTGCTTCAAGAGGAGTAGAGTTAGTGAAGGATTAAAGACACAGTGCCTCCTTAGGGCTGTGGGGAATAATTTGCTGAACGGTGCCATCTGCTGGGCAGGCCAGGAAAACAAAGCTTCAGGGAGTTTTCAAAAAGGATTTGGCATCTGTTTTAGTTTGCTAATGTTTCCCAAATACACATACCAGAAGTGAGTTGGCTTTTATAAAGGGGATTTATTAAGTTACAAGTTTATGGTTCTAAGGCCAAAGCTACAAGTTTGTGGCCCTAAATTCATAAAAATTGTCCAAACTAAGGCATCTAGAGAAAGATACCTTGACTCAAGAAAGGCCGATGTGTCACATGGGAGGGCACATGGCAATGTCTGCAGGGCTACATCTCCAAAGGTCTGTGTCTAGGCATCTGCTCTCTCTGTCAGCAATCCATCCATCTTCAAATGTCTGTGTCTATGTCTCTGTTGCTTCTGAGTTTTCTCCAAAATATTTCCCTTTTTAAAGGACTCCAGTAAACTAATCAAGACCCACCTTGAATGGATAGAGTCACATCTCCAACTAATCAAAAGGCCACAAACACTCCCAAAATTTAAAACTTATTATAAAGCAACAATGGTCAAAACAACATGGTACTGGCACAAAGATAGAAGTATTGACCCTTGGAATCAAATCAAGATGACAGAAATAGACCACTAAATCTATGGTAAACTGTTCTTCAACAAAGTCCCCAGATGCACTGAACTGGGACTAAATAGTCTTTTCAATAAATGGGCCAAGGGAGAAGTCGATATGAATAGCTGGAAGAATGAAATAGGATCCTTGTCTTACACCCTATATAAAGATTACCTCAAATTGGACCAAACACCTAAGCATAGTACCAGTGCCATGAAGCTCCTATAAGAAAATGTAGGGAAACATCTTCAAGACCTAGTAATAGGAGATAGTTTCCTAAACCTTGCACCCAAAGCACAAGAAACAAAAGAAAAAATAGATAAATGGGAACTCCTCAAAATCAAATGCTTTTTTGCCTCAAACGACTGTCTAAAGGGTGAAGAAGCAGCTAACTCAATAGAAGAAAATATTTGTAAACTACACATGGAATAAATGTTTAATATCCTTTATAAATAAAGAAATCATACAACTCAACAACAAAAGAACAAGCAACCCAATTATACAGTGGACTAAAGGTATGAATTGACATTTTTTCTGAAGAGCGAATGCAGATGGGGGCTAAAAAAGCACATAAAGAGATGCTCATTCTCTTTAGCTAAAAGGAAAATGTAGATCAAGACTACAATGAAATAGCACTTCATACCCATTAGAATAGTTTTTTTAAAAAAAGACAGGAAACTACAAATGTTGGAAAGGATGTGGAGAAATTGGAACACTTATACACTGCTGGTGGGTATGTATAATGGTACAGCCATTATGTAAGTAAGCTCATCAAGATAATCAGATGCCAAAACATCAGAAAAATTTACAAGCTGTAATATGAAACAGGAAGATATGGCCCAGTCAAGAGAAAAAGTTAAAACTTTGGAGGAAGTACAGAATTTGGAGCAACTAATCAAAGATGTTCAAACAAAAGATCATGAAGGAAAATATGACTAAACACATAAAGAATAGTAAGGAGACACTAGGCTAGCTTAAAGAATAATTTGAAAGTTTAAAAAGAAACATAACAGAAATTTTGGGAATGAAAGCCACAATTGAGAGATTAAAAATGCACTAGAGGCATGCAACTGAAGATCTGAAGAGGCAGAAGAAGGAATCAGTGAATTAAAAGACAAGACAATCAAAATCTTACAGGCAGAAGAAAGAGAAAAAAAGTGGAAAAAAGATGGGGTCTCAAGGATTTGAATGAAGAGCACAAACATACACATCATGGGTAATGTTTCTGTACACTGAGCAATCTGAGGAGGAAATCAAGAGGAAAATTCTATTTATATAGCAAATAAAAACTCAAATACTTAGGAATACATTTAACCAAGATGTAAAGGACCTATATACAGAAAACTGCAAAACATTCTTTAAAGAAATCAAAGAAGACTTAAATAATGATATTTCTGTTCATGGATTGGAAGCCTAAGTATCAGTAGGATGAAAATTCTACCCAAATTGAATTGTATAGTATTACATTGAATGTAATCCTAGTCAAATTCCAACAATCTGTTTTGCAGAAATGGAAAAACCAGTTGTCAAATTACTTAGGTTAAGGGGCCCTGAATAGCCAAAAACATCTTGAAAAAGAAGAACAAAGTTGGAGGCTTCATACCTCCTGACTTTAAAGTATATTACAGAGCTATAGTGGTCAAAACAGCCAATATATTAGATCAATATATCAACCAGTGGAATTGAATTGAAAGTTCAAAAATAGGCCCTCTCATCTGTGGACAACTGATGTGTGACAAGGCTATCAAGTCCACTAACCTAGGACAGAAGAGTTTCTTCAACAAATGATGTTTGGAGAACCAGATATCCATATACAAAAGAACAAAAAAGGACCCATGTCTCATATCTTATACAAAAATTAACTCAAAATGGATCAAAGACCTAAATATAAGAACAAGAACCATAAAATTCCTAGGAAAAAATGTATAGAGAAGAATCTTCAAGAACTTATGACAGGCAATGGTTTCCTAGACTTTACATCCAAAGCACAAGCAACAAAAGAAAAAGTAGATAAATGGGACCTCCCCATAATTAAAAATGTTGGGCTTCTAAGGTCAAAGAAAGTGAAAAGGAAAGATGCTCAACATCACTTGCTATTACAGAGAGGGTGGGCCACGGTGGCTCAGCAGGCAGAGTTTCCACCTGCCATGCTGGAGACCTGGGTTCGATTCCTGGTGTCTGCCTATGGAAAAAAAAAAAACCACAATGAGATATTTCACATCTACTAGAACGGTCAATATTTTAAAAAGTGGGGAAACTACAAGTGCTGGAGAAGATGTGAAGAAATAGGTAAACATCCCTCAAAAAATAATCCATCCCATATTGTTTCATAGAGAAGTTGAATGAACCTTCAAACATCAGATGACCTCAGTGCTGCCTAAACTCTAAGTAAATAGTAAATAACTAACAAATGGACTGTGTAAAATGAAACACATCTGTGCAACAAAAGCATAACCAGAATTATTAGAAAGCAAACAAAAATGGGAAAATTGCCAAATGTATATCTATTTAATTTTTAATATTAATAACATTGCAAACTGATAGAGAAAATGACTAAAACTCTAAAGCAGAAAATCGATATGGGCCTATAATATAAAAAGTAGAAAATAAAAACGCATCAAACAATGATTTAACTTCATTTTAAATATTCTGCAAATTAAAATTAAGCTGAGAGAACCTTATACTCATCGAATTCACAGTGATCATATAGATTATATGACATGCAACAAAAGTACTTGTTTATGAGATCATAAATTGGTTTTAAACTTATGCAAATAAATTCAGGAAAATATATCAAGAACCTTGAATATATTCATTAAACTTGTTTCAGTAATTCCATTTCTGAAAATCTACCCTACTATCCAAGATTTATTCATGAAGATGTATTTACTGCAAGGAAAATTTGGAATTTATAATAAAACTAATTTTGGTTTAAGGAAGGCAGTATTATGTAGAGGATGAGAGTACAAAATCTGGAGTCAGGTAACTTGCATTTGGATTCCAAAGCTTCCATTTGGTGGCTGTGTGACCTTTTAAAATTACTTAGCTTCTCTGTGTCATCATTTTCTCATCTGAAAAGTGGGCTGCTGTGAGGATTAAATATATGAGCATATGTAAAGTGCCTGCAGGAAGTGCTCTATTAGTGATATTATTTCCTTTGACTATTATATTTCTGACCGGGCTCTTTCCTCACTAGACAAATCTGCTACTCAATGATTTTTTTTAAAGATTTTTTTTGGGGGGGCTGCATGGTCCAGGAATTGAACCCGGGTCTCCCTCATGAAAGGCGAGCATTCTAACCACTGAACTATCTGTGCACACTTATTCAATGATTTTGTAAATTTATTTTTAACCATTTCTGAGTTTATAGAGTCAAGTTAGTGGTCAACAGTAATCATTTCTTAAAGCCAAATAGAGGCAAGATGAGTGGAGCAGAGAAGAGAAGGTGTTAGTAGAAAATACACACAGTATGGAAACCCCTTATTTAAAGTGAATCTTTTGTTTGTGTGTGAGTGTGCACATGAATGCTAAGTGGCAATGTAAAATATATTTCTTACTTTGTCTCACAGCAAGGATATAGAATATACAACATGATATTCTGACCAGTTGACTCAGCAATACCTTTATTGGAAAATAAACTTTCTTTACATCTTCAGAGCCCTTGCTTCACATATCTAATGGTTTTAGCATAACTGATTCTTCTCCCGTGGCAGAACTATGGAATCTGAAAAGAATCAGTGTTTCTGAAAAGAAAAATAAATATTTCATGACACATTTTACCTTCAGTGTTGTTTGTCTCCTCTCTCAAACAAGTGCTGAATGGAAAAACCAGAAGAGACATCCATTAAAGATAAGAAGCTATAGATCTTTTTTTGCCTTGTAATCAGGGAAGCTCAAATGAAGGAAATTATTTTCCAGAGTTATTTGAGAAGCAGGTATACAGAGTTCTGGGAATGAGATGCCTGACATTGGCAGACACAAAGAATAGCTTGGGATGTGGAGGAGATAGGGGAATAAATAGCAAAAAGAGTGTTAAAACAGTTGACTGGGAACTGGTGAACACAGAGATAGTCAAAATTTGCATTTAACCAAGTACTTTTTAACTCAAAAGCCCTATAACGGTCCCTTTAAACTATAAAATTCCAAACTCTTTAGGCAGAAAAAAAGGCTACTAATAACTTGGTTTCTTACTACATCCAAGCTCATCTCTTTCAGCCCCCGGATTTTATCCCAATATTTTCATCATGTACAATTTCATTTAGTTCAATGAAAACACAGTGAGCCTTGTCACTCACAGCAATATCGTTGCCTGTGTTTAAGAAGATCCTCTAAACTCTCAGGGAAAAAATCATTTGCTCTCAAATTGGATTCCCGAGTCGGTACTTCTTAGTTCTTCTTTCAATTCAACAAATATTTATTGAGCATATGTTAAGTTCCAGCCACTCTTTTAGGTGCCTGGGATATACCAGTAAACAAAACGAAGATCATTAGTCTCATGAAACAAACCTTCAACTTACATTCTAGATAATGGCGTACATCTCTGTAAACCCATCAGCATCAGTTTTCCTAGCAAATAGCAAATATTCTAAATGTATGTGTGCAAATCAATGATTAAATAAATTAATATATGAGTAAATCATTACAGATGATTTATAGGTATTTTTCATTACCTTGGTAAAGGCACTTGATAACATTTCTCTACCAGGAGGGAAGAGAAGAGGTCAAACTCGATCAAAGGAGCTTTATTTTGAAGCTCTGCACCTTACATAGGATGGCTGGGGAGGCAGATAGGGAAAGGAAGGTGGATTTTCATTGTCTAACTTGGGAGTGAGAAATAGGCAGGTTAAGTGGGGAGTTATCGCGAGTTGGTGGCTGCCCAGGGCTGTTAACTGCTGGAGGGCACAGGTTGGATAAGGGGAGTTACGGGAGGCATGCAGCTGCCCGAGGGGGATGCAAGGACTCTCATGTGACTGCCATGTGGTCTGGGGTAGGTTTGGTTTTGCAAGAGGTCTCCTGGAGGTTATCACTGGGTGGCAGTTTCCTGGAATGCTTGCCAAGTGTCAGTTACTCCAAGGGGGAGGGGTTCTGCTTCACAATATTTCCAATAAGTAAAGAAGGTGAAGAAAGGTTTATGCTGTGAAAGTAGCACAAGATAAAGTAAAAGACCTGAGTTCACATTTTTATTTTTTTCTCAGACTAAGTAATTTAATCCTTCTGAATCTTAGTTTTCTCTTCTGAACCTAGGGATATTATAAGGATTAATGGACAATATAAGTAAGTAATGTAGCTCAGAATTGTTCATAGGAAACCTTACATGAATATTTCCTTCTTTCCTTCCTTCTTAAGATTAATGCTGTAGATACCTCCTAAAACCATTCTGGAATATTTCTGTTTTCCTTTTTCCCTATCCCTAAGTATTCTCAGCACTATCTTATCTCTCCATCCAGCTAATTATCCTATTCTCTCCCAATCCATCATTACCATCTATAGATAGATCATAGTTCTAAACAGACCTCAACAATTTCTGAATTGAATGCAAGATGAAAAGCACAGCTAGTTCTCATATCTGAAATGACAGAAATGTGCTCCATGATTTAAAATTAATGCCCTCTTCCTTAAGCCATCTATAAAATAAGCAAGTCTAATTCTTTAGTGTGAAAGAGTTTCACATTCCCCAAAATGTTTGTCCAAGGGTACAGGGGCATGCAATTGCCCTGCCTCCTAATCATGGCCAAGGGCCATTATGGAAATGTCCAAGTAATTTTCTGCAATGGTCAACAATCTTCTTTCCATTCTCTTGAAAGTTTTCAAACCATCAACTAAAGACTTACCATCTCACTCTTAACAGTGCCCATTGTGCCTCCTCTGTATGGTCCAGCCCAGCTATGATCCTAATGAGTGTTAGTTGATAGGCTTTTCCTGATTGTCAGTATTCTTCCATCCTTGCTTGGTAAATTTGCTATTCAGCACCCTAGGGAGCCATTATCACATTGCTCCCAATGCAGATCTAGCCTTCCCTCAATTAGAAACTATAATTCAAGGGGAAAATGGACCTCAAATTTCTCTTGCTAAATAGATAAGCTATAAAATAGACTCGGGGCTTAATTGGTGTGCTAGTTTAGATTCCTTTGTAGGTGACCATCAGCAGAAATGATCTAGTAGCCCCCTCCCTTGAACCCCTTCTGTGAGTCCCTCCCTGTAGTACATGCATTTTTACACTTTGGTTGGAGGCAAGAAATTCTTTTGCACCTCTGCCCCTCAACTCCAGCCTTTAACTCAAGGAGGGGTGTAGGTTTTGAGAAATGACATAGCAATGGACTTGTAGTGCCCTGTAGATCCAGCAGACACAGCAGCAAAGAGCAAATCTGAGAAATGGAAAAAACGTGTGGGATTTTCTCTGACCGTCCAAGGCCTGGAGATACTGTTTCTGTATTTATTCACTCCAGAAACGTATTTAGTTCCTTGCTTCTGCCATGAAATGTGTTATAGTCAGGTAATATGGACTAAAATAAGTGCTAGTTTCCACCTTAAGAAATTTAACCCTAAAGAAGGAGACAAAGTACTGATTACAGTATGTGATGTTAAGAGGCTATGAGATAGATAAACATGTGCCTCAGTGCAAGCCCACGGAAAAGGAGTATGGATTAAATTGTAGAGGTCAATAAACCCCTCCTAGATGAGATTAAGCTAAAGTAAAATTTTGAAATTTAAATTGTGCATAAACAAACAAAGAGAAAGAATAAATTTCAGGAAAATATAGAATAATATATATAAGGTGAGGTGACATAAGACAGTGTGTCACCATCTGGCACAAGTTTTTTGGTAGTAATTTTAACATGAGTTAAAATTTACTTCATATTTGTTAGGCATTATTTAAAGATTTGTAATTTGGGAAATTATCTGATGAGATTTTCGTTTTAGAGAGATGATAATAATAACCAACACTCTAATAGTAAACTGTGTGCTAGAGTATGGAGCCCAATATCCAGAGGATGAGCTGGGTGAGGGAAGGCAAGATGCTTCAAAGCCATCTAGAATCAGAGGATCAGTCAGTGGCTTGAATCACAGTTCAATTACTACTATTTCTGTGACTCAAAGGAGAAACTTCTCTGGTTTGTAATTTCTTTATTTGAAAAATAGGACTGATATTTATGATTACATAAATGTGACGTGAGGTTCAAAAACTACTCATTAAAAATGTTTTGTAGGAATTCAGAGAATTGAAGTCAAGAGCATGGGTTATGAGGTTGGGGCCTATTGTAAAGGGACTTGGAAGCTCTTATAGCAGTCACACATATTCATTGTAACTGATATTTCTAAATTCTGAGATACTGAGCTATTTGTTTATAAACTGGTCTTTCCTTGAAACTTTGGGTTTTATATGACACCTGAGGTTCAAAATTATAGCGCTGAAGTTATGAAAGTCTGCATTACCGCATTCAGCAACTGTTAAAAACATTGAAAAAGTAATCAGAGCTCATCTAGAGTTATGAATGAAGTTTATATGGATAGGACTAAGGTAAACCAGAATATTGGATAAAGGATGATATGGCCCATATTTTCAAATTTCAACTTCTGTGTATGATCAAAGGGAAAGATGTATATTTGGTACAAAATTTATATTTTGGGTGGCATATTATCTAATTTAGCTTGTATGGTCTGTTTACTTGAACACTGTAATTACATGGAATCTTCAATAGGGTGTGAGATTCTTGTCGGTTTGTACAGGTTAGTGTGATGCTCTGATATACCCCAAAGTAAATTGGGCAGAGAATAAAAAAATATTTGCAAAGTCCCCTTGGGGGACTGAGGAGAAAGGAGGAAATATTCAATTTCCCCATCTGGGGAATTCCTGATATTCTCACAAGCAGTGGGGACAACCAATTCAATAGGCTGAGTCTGCAATCTTGTGGGTCGCTTATGAAACTTATTCCTGCAAAGGAGAGGCTAAATCTACTGATAATTATGCCTAAGAGTCAACCCTGGAGAGCCTCTTTTGTTGCTCAGATGTGGCCTCTCTCTCTAAGCCAACTTGGCAAACGGACTCACTGCCCTCCCCCCTATGTGGGACATGACTCCCATGGATGAGTCAGGACCCAGCATCATTGGAATGAGAAAGGATTCTGATCACAGAGAAAAATGACACAAAATAAAGTCTCAGTGGCTAAGAGATTTCAAACACAGTCAGGAGGTTATCCTGGAGGTTATTTTTGTGCATTATGTAGATATCTCTTTTTAGTTTATGGTGTATTGGAGTGCTAGAAGGAAGTACCTGAAACTGTCCATCTGTGTTCCAGTAGCCTTGATTCTTGAAGAAGACTATAACTATATTGCTTTTATAATGTGACTGTGTGATTGTGAAAACCTTGTGCCTGATCCTCCTTTTATCCAGGGTATGGACAAGTGAGTAAAAAATAATAACAATAAAGATAAAAATAAATAAATAATAATGGGATAAAGAGTAAAAAATAGGTAGGTTGAAATACCGTGGGTCAGTGAGAAGAAGGGTTAAGGGGTATGAGATATATGAGTTCTTTTTTTTTCTCTTTGTTTCTTTTTCTGGAGCGATGCAAATGTTCTCAAAATGATCATGGTGAAGAATATACAATTATGTGATCATATTGTGAGTCATCACATAATATGGTTGGACTGTATGAGTGTGGATATTTCT
This sequence comes from Myrmecophaga tridactyla, assembly GCA_004026745.1. Classification (NCBI taxonomy): domain Eukaryota; kingdom Metazoa; phylum Chordata; class Mammalia; order Pilosa; family Myrmecophagidae; genus Myrmecophaga; species Myrmecophaga tridactyla. Next base: position 16,176 of record PVIY010018302.1, on the reverse strand, counting down.
CAAGAAAAATATTTTTTAAATGTTCTATAGGGGTGGAATTTAGTTCATCTTCTAGAGAAGCTAGTAAATAGCCAGGAACAGTCTAGAATATCTGTTTGGGGACATCCGTCACCCAACACACATCATACATTAATCTGGAAAGTGTGGAAGGGCTGAGATCATACTACAAAACTGTGAGTAAAACCCCTCAAATCCACAGGCTCATACTCCTCCCCCACTGACAAAGCACGCTCAGTCAGCAACACTTCCACATGGGAAAAAGAAGTGATCTTTGCTGGAACAAGGGAAAGCAACCACACCAAGCTTCAATTCAGTTTTAATTAACAAATTCAGTCTGCTGAGTGAAACTCCAAGCACAAATAATGCAAGAGCAAGCAGGAGAGGAATCCTGAGGTCTCTCCCCACAGACAGGAGGTAAAACTTGCGGGTGGAGGGATGGCTCTGAAAACTAATTATTTTTACTCATTTGAATAGCATATTAGAGAAAGCCTCTGGCATTTTCAGTTGTCAGTCCTAATCCAGGTCAGGGCAGAGTTAAAATAGGTCTGAGATGCTACTTTTATTCAGAATATGGGTAGATCTGTAAAAAAAAAAAAAAAAATTGGATAAAACATAAATGAATAATAGGGGGAATAAATAGGGTAGATTGAAATATTAATATTTAATGAGAGGGAGGGGTAAATATATGGGAATGGGACATAAGAGGTTTTTTTGTTTGTTTGTTTCATTTCCTGGAATGATGAAAATGTTCTAAAAATGACATTGGTGATGAATACACAACTATGTGATGATATTGTAAGCCATTGATTGTACACCATATATGGACTGCATGTGTGTGAAGATTTCTCAATAAAATATTTTTTAAAAAGATGAGGCTGAGGGTGAAATTAACAAATCAAGTGAAAGAGATAATTCCCTACATGGCTTATCTTCCCCAGGAAAAGGAAGGGCAGAGTTCAGGTCAAGTGGTGGCTTTCAGTCAGAGAATTCAGACCTCAGAACTGAAGCACAAAATCGATCTCAGCTTCTGGCTCAACATTGCACCTGGTAGCTACAAGGTCAGATTAGAATTAAAAGCACCATACCACCTTACTCTGGTGGAGAGTTAAAGGCTGACAGCACCATCTTCTGGGAAGGATGGGAAAAGCACAGTCTGGACACTTCACAGGAATCTCTAACAACTTGCTGGGTCTTTTTCCCAGGGAATCTTGAAGCTGTTTACACCTTCTTCCTGAGATCTGGGCCCATCTTGTCGAGAAATCTGACTGGGGTCAATGATAACTAGAGAAACCATCGTAAAAATTTTAAAGTCTCATTTAGGGAGGGCAAGAACCAGAAAAACAAGAGCTGAAAAACTCTGAAAAGTTAGCTAGAGGCTATGCTAGAGGTCTAGAATAAGTTGAACTGAACACACACCAAATGAGTTAGAGAACAAAGCCAACCAACAACAAAAAAAAGAAAAAGAAAAAAAAAACCTCTGTAAAAGAGTGAACACAACTTCTGTAATAAACTAATCAAGAAAAGCACATGCTGGACACCAACAAAAAAATTACTAGTCAACTAGGAGAAACCAAGATATGGACCAGTCAAAGTAACAAACAAACACTTGAAATGAGACACAGGACTTGAAACAACTAATTAATGTTCAATCAAGCAGGCTAATCAAGTTAAAAATCAAATCACTGAGTTGAGGGAAGATATGGCAACAGAGATTAAGGATATAAAGAAAACTTGGGGCAACCATAAAGAAGAACTTAAAAACTTGAAAAATGCAAATGGCATAACTTAAAAGAATGAAAGGAACAATAGAAGACATGAAAAACATAATGAAGACTTACAATAGATTTGAAGAGGCAGAAGAAAGGATTAGTGAACTATAGGACAAGACATCAGAAATCCAACAAACAAAAGAACAAATAGGGGAAAAAATGGAAAAGCATGAGCAGGATCTCAGGGAATTAAATGAGAACATGAAGTGCACAAATATACATATTATGAAGTATCCCAGAAGGAGAAGAGAAGGGAAAGAGGGCAGAAATAAATATGGGGGAAATAATCACTGAAAATATCCCATCTCTCTATGAAAGACACAAAATTACAGACCCAAGAAGCATGCAGGGTACCAGAAGCAGAACAGATATGCATAAGACCTTCTCAAAAACCCTTACTAATCTGTGTCAAATGTCAAAGACAAAGAAAGACTTCTGAAAGCAGCAAGAGAAAAGTGATCCATCACATGCACAGTAAGTTTGAGAAGACTATGGGCAAATTTCTCACCAAAACCATGGAGGTGTGTAGGCCAGTGATGTGATATAGTGAAAGGAATGAAAGAGAAAACTGCCAACTAAGAATTCTATACCCAGAAAAACTGTCCTTCAAAAAGGCAGGAGAGTTTAAAATATTTGCAAACAGACACTGGAAGAGTTTGTGATGAAAAGACTATCTCCACAAGACTTATTAAAAGGAGCACAGGCAAATAGGAACTCAGACAGAAGAGAGAGGTCTGGAGAAAAGTGTAGAAATGAAGATATTCAGCAGAATAAAGAGAAATAAAGTGTCACAAATAAAATTCAAAAGGCAAATAGTAGTAAGTTCTGCCTTTTCAGTAATGACATTAAATGTTAATGGACTAAACTCCCCTGTTAAAAAATATAGACTGGCAGAATGGATTAAAAAGCAGGACTTGTCTATATGCTGTCTACAAGAGACTCACTTTAGACCCAAAGGCAAAACCAGATTGAAAGTGAAGGGTTGGAAAAGATATTTCTCAGACACACAAACCAGAAAAGAATGAAGTGGCTATACGAATATCCAACAAATTAGACTTCAAATGTAAAATAATTAAAAGAGACAAAGAAAGATATAATGTATTGATAAAAGGAACAATTCATCAAAAAGTAATAACAATCATAAATATATATGCACTGAGCCAGAATGCCCCAAAATACATGAGGCACACACTGACAACACTGAATAGGAAAGTAGACACCCCTGCAATAATATTTTGAGAATTCAATACACTGCTCTCATCTATGGATAGAACATTTGGACAGAAAATTAATAAGGAAACAAAGATTTTGAATAATACCATAAATAAACTAGACATTTGCAGAACATTACACCCCACAAATTCAGGATACACATTTTTCTCAAGTGCTCATGGATTCTCCAGGATAGATTACATGTTAGCTCACAAAGCAAATCTCAGTAAATATTAAAAGATTGAAATTATACAACATATTCTTCAATCATAAATTGAATAAAGTTGGAAAACAATAACAGGTGGAAGGCCAGAAAATTCACAAATATATGGAGGCTAAACAAAACACTTTTAAACAATCAATGGGTCAAGGAAGAAATTATCAGAGAAATAAGTAAATATATTAAGGCAAGTGAAAATAAAAACATAAAATTTCAAAATTATGGGAATACAGTAAAGTCAGTGATGAGAGGGAAATTTATTGCCTTAAATGCATATATGCATTTTAAAAAAGAAGAAGAAGAAAGAGGGTGCATAGGTGGTTCAGTGGTAGAATGCACACCTTACATGCAGGAGACCTGGGTTTGATTCCTGGACCATGCACCCCTCCCCCCCCAAAAAAAGAACAAAGAAGAAAAATCCAGAAATTAACTGTTTACCTGGAGGGATTAGAGAAAGAACAGCAAACTAACCCCAAAGCAAACAAAAGGAAAAAAATAACAAAGATTAGAGCAGAAATAAATGAAATTGAGAACATGAAAACAATAGAGTGAATCAACAAATCCAGAAGCTGAGTCTTGGAGAAAATCAATAAGATTGACAGACTCTTAGCTAGGCTAATGAGAGCAAGAGAGAGAGAGAGAGAGAGAGAGAGGATGCAAATTTTAAAAATCAGAAATGGGGGAGGTGATGTAACTGCTGATCCTACAGAAATAAAGGAGATAATGAGAGGATGCTAGAAACAACTCTATGTTAATAAACAAGACAATATAGATGAAATGGACAACTTCCTAGAAAGCCATGAACAACCATTTATTCAAAGAGAAAGAGAAGACCTCAACAAACCAATCACAAGAGATTGAATCAGTCATCAAGAAGCTCCCAAAAAAGAAAAGTTCAGGAACAGATGGCTTCACATGTGAATTCTATCAAGCTTTCAAGAAAGAATTAGTACCAATCCTGCTCAAACTCTTCAAAAAAAATTGAAGAGGAGGGAAAGCTACCTAACTCATTTTATGAAACCAACACCACCCTAATACCAGAGTCAGATAAAGATACTACAAGGAAAGAAAATTACAGACCATTCTTTTTAATGAATATAGATGCAAAAATCCTCAACAAAATACTTACAAATCAAATCCAGCCCCACATTAAAAGAATTATACCCCATGACCAAATAGGATTTATTCCAGGAGAGCTGGTTCAACACAAGACAATAAATTAATATACTATACCACATAACTCAAACCAGTAAAACCGCATGATCATCACAATTGTTGCAGAAAAGGTATTTGAAAAAATTCAACATTCTTTCTTGATGAAAATATTTCAAAGGATAGGAATAGAAGGAAACTTCCTCAACATGATGATGGGAATATGTGAAAAAAACATAGCTATGATTATATTCAATAGGAAAAGACTGAAAGCTTTCCCTCTGATGTCAGAAAAAAAATAAGGATGCCCACTGTCACTATTGTTATACAGCATTGTGCTGGAAGTTCGAGCTAGAGCAATTAGGCAGGAAAAAGAAATAAAAGCATCGAAATTGGAAAAGAAGAAGTAAAATTTCTTCTGTTTGCAAGTACCATGATATTATATGTTTTAAAAATACTGAAAAAATCTATAGCAAAACCACTAAAGTTATTAAATGAGTATAGCAAAGTGACAGGGTACAAGATCAGCACAAAAATATCAGTAGCGTTTCTATATTCTTCTAATAAGCAATGTGAGGAGGAAATCAAGAAAAAGATGTCGTTTCAAATAGCAAGCAGGGGGTGCAAGGATAGATCAGTGGTAGAGTTCTCATCTGCCATGCAGGAGACTGGGTTTAATTCCCAGCCCATGCACTTCCAAAAAAACAAACAGACAAACACAAAAATTCAGCAAATGGTGTTTCAATAAGGGGATACTCAGATGGAAAAAGAATAAAATGTGACTCCAACCATACAGCATACAAAAAAATAAAAATAAAAAAGAGTAACATCCAAAAGAGTCAAATATTTAGGAATTAATTTAATCAAGGCTGCAAAAGACCTATACACAGAAAACTATAACAAATTGCTAAAAGAAATTTAAAAAGAAAAGTGGAAGAACATACCATGTTCATAGATTGGAAGACTAAATATAGTTAAGATGTTAATTCTACCGAAATTAATTTATAGGTTCAATGTAATATCAATTAAAATCTTGCCAACTTGTTTTACAGAAATAGAAAACCAATAGTCAAGTTTATTTGGAAGGGCAGGCTGCCCTGAATAGCAAAAATACCTAGAGAAAGAGGAATGACGTGGGAAGCTTCACACTACCTGACTAAATCATATCAGTAGTCAAAACAGCATGATACTGGCATAAAGATACATATACTGACCAATGGAACTGAGCTGAGTGTTCAGAAATAGACCCTTTGATCTACAGACAATTGATCTTTTATAAGGCAGTCAAGCCAACTCAACTGGGACAGAGCAGCCACTTTAATAAATGGTCCTTGGAGAGCTGGATATCCACATCCAAAAGAGTAAAAGAGGACCCATATCTCACACTTTATACAAAAACTAACTCCAAATGGGTCAAAGACCTAAACATTAGCTCTAAGACCATAAAACTTTTAGAAGAAAATGTAGGGAAATATCTTAAAGTTCATGTGATAGGAGGTGATTTCCTAGACCTTACACCCAAAGGCAAGAAATGAAAGAAAATATAGATAAATGGAATCGCCTCAAAATTAAACACTTTGTGCCTTGAAACACCTTGTTAGAAAGGTAAAAAGGCATCCTATAAAATGGGAGACAATATTTGGGAACAATATATCAGATAATGATTTACTATCCAAAATATAAAATGAGATTTTACAACTCAGCAACACAAAAACAAAACAACCCAATTTAAAAATGGGCAAAAGATATGGACAGACATTTTTCAGAATGGGAAATATGAATGGCTCAAAAATATATGAAAAGATGCTCAACCTCACTGGCTACTAGGGAAATGCAAATTAACACCACAATGGGAAACCATCTCACACCTACTATAATGAATATTATTTTTAAAAAATAGAGAGAGAGAGAGAATTACAAGCAGAAGAGGATGTTGAGAAAGAGACACACATTTTCACTGTTAGTGGGAATGTAGAATGGTGCAACATCTCTGGAAGACAGTTTGGAAGTTCCTCAAGAAGCTAAGTATAAAATTGCCATATGATCTAGCAATCCAATTTCCAGGTATATATTTGGAAGAACTGAAAGCAAAGACACAAATAGACATGTGCACTCTGCTGTCTGTCACGGCATTATTCATGATTGCCGAGAGATAGAAATAGCACAAATGTCCATCAACGAATGAGTGGCTAAGAATCTATGATATATACATATGATGGAATATTATGCAGTTGTAAAACAGAATAAACTCATGAAGCATGCAACAACATAGGTAAAACTTAAGGACATTATCCTGAGTGAAATTAGCCAGAAATAAAAGGGCAAAGGCAGTATGGTCTTTCTAATATTAACTAACATTAATAAGTGAACCCTGAGGCTCAAAGTTAAGAACACTGGTTATCTGGAGATAGAAAGAATGTAGAGATTGGCCATTTGATGCTGAAGGAGGACAGAATGTTTAATAGGGCAGATTGTAATGACCCAGAAATGGATCGCACAATACTATGTGATAATAGCACAATATTGTAAGTACACTGAGTGAAGTTGAGTGTGAGTGTGGTTGAGGGAGGAGGGCTGGGGGCATGTATGGCACTAGAAGGAAAGAAAGAGGATAAGGACTTGGATGGTATGACTTAGCAATGCCTAGAGTAGACAGTGATGATGATTAAATGTGTAAATATAAAAATGTTTTTGCATGAGGGAGAACAAATGAGTGTCAACATTGCAAGGTGCTGAAAATGGGATGATAGTAGAAGAAAAAATTCAATCAATGCAAGCTAGTGTCTATAGTTAACCTTGTAATATGTTTGCAATGCTTCCACTGAAAGTAACAAATGTATATGCCAAAGCTAAATGTCAATAAATGGGGCTTATAGATGAAAGTATGGGATCCTTTGAGAAATAAATGGAAATATCCTCATCTGAATTGTGGCGGTGAAGGCATGGCCATTTGATTACACCAAGAAACATTGATTTTTTTACTTAGGTTCAGTTTAAAAATGAACAGAGATACAAGTGATGGAGAAAATGTGGAAAGAGAGGGATGTACCTATTCACTGTTGGTAGGGAAGCAGAGTGAGGCACCTCCTCTGGAGAGCAGTGTGTTGACTCCACAGGAGTCTGGAGTGGGGTTGTTATATGATCCTGCAACTCTGTAGTTAGGTGTGTATTCAGAGGAACTTGGAGCAGGGACACAAATGGACATTTGCACAGTGGTGCTTATCATGTCAGTGTTTGCGTTCTGCAATGGATGGAGGTGGCCCAAGGGTACGTCAACTGAGTTTTGGAAGGGGAAACTGTGGTGTATACATACAATGGAATATTGAGCAGTTGCAAGAAGAAATGAAATTGTGAGGTATACAGTTAGACGAATGAAACTTGAGGGCAGTATTTTGAATGAAATAAGCCAGAAATGAAAAAAACAAATATTGTAATGCCCCACCAGTAAGAACTATCTATAATGTGCAAACTCTGAGGACTGAATTTGAGAGTATAGGTTATCAAATGAAGGCCTATTATAAGTGTTCCTAAAATGTAAACCCTCACAGCAGTCACTCTGTTCTGGAGTTGTAGCTGTTATTTCTAAACTTTGAGATGCTGAGCTCTTTGTGTTTAACCTGGTCATTTGCTGGAACTTCAGATATTTGTGTGACATCTGAGACTCAGAACTAGAGTTCTACAACTATGAAATTCAGCATTAACCTTAACATAACTGTTAAAAACACTGAAAAAGAGATCTGACTGCAATTAGAGATATGAATGAAGCTGATCTGGGTAGGACTAAGGTAAATCAGTCTAAAAGGTAAGGGATGATATTGATTATATTTTAAAACTTCAACTTTTGTGTGAGACCAAAAGAAGAGATATTTATTTGGTGCTAAATTTATATTTTCAGTAGCACACTATCTAATTTAACTTGTATGGTCACCTTATTTGAACACCATAACTACATGGAATAAGGAGTGAGATCTAGTTGGTTTGTACAGGTTGGTGTGATGCCCCAGTACATCCCAGAGTAATCTGGCCAGAAGATTTAAATGTGTTTGCAAAAATCCCCTTGAGGACCTGGAGAAAAAGTGGAACTATTAAACTTCCCCACCTGGGAAAGAACTCATATTCTCGCAATCACTGGGGACTTTCAATTTGATGGCCCATGCTCTCCATCTTGGAGCTTGCCCTTATGAAATTTATTCTTGCAAAGGAGAAGCTAAACGTACTTATGATTATGTCTAAGAGTCACCCCAGACAGCCTCTTTGTTGCTCAGAAGTGGACAACTCTACAAGTTGAACCACTTCTGTAAGTGAACATACTGTCCCTACTACATGGGACGTGACTCCCAGAGATGTAAATCTCCTTGGCAATGTGGGACCTGATGCCTAGGGATGAGTCTGGACCCAGCACCATGGGATTGAGAAAGACTTCTTGACCAAAAGGGGGAAGAGAAATGAAGCAAAATAAAGTTTCAGTGGTTGAGAGATTTTAAATAGAATCTAGAGGCCATTCTGCATGTTATTCTTATGCAATGTATAAATATCCTATTTCAATTTTTGGTGTGTTGGAGTAACTAGAGGGAAACACCTGAAATTACTGAACTGTAATACAATAGACTTGATTCTTGACAATGATTGAATAAGTGTAGTGCTTTTAAGCAGTGGCCATGTGTTCTAGTTTGCTAGCTGCTAGAATGTAATATACCAAAAACAGAATGGCTTTTAAAAAGGGAATTTAATAAGTTGTTAGTTTACAGTTCTAAGGCTGAGAAAATGTCCCAATTAAAACAAGTCTATAGAAATGTTCCATCTAAGGCATCCAGGGAAAGATACCTCAGTTCCAGAAGGCCAATGAAGTTCAGGGTTTCTCTCTCAAGTGAGAAGTCACATGGCTAACATAGTCAGGGCTTGTCTTTCATCTGGAAAGGCACATGGAGAAGATGGTGTCATCTGCTAGCTTTCTCTTCTGGTTCCTGTTCCATGAAGCTCCCCAGGAGGAGTTTTCCTTCTTCATCTCCAAAGGCCTCTGGCTGGTGGACTCTCTGCTTCTCACGGCTATATCATTTTGCTCTGCTCTCTCAGAATCTCTCCCATTCTCTAAAATGTTTCCTTTTTCACAAGATTCCAGTAAACTAATCAAGACCCACCTTAATGGGTGGAGACGTGTTTCCACCTAATCCAGCTTAACAACCACTCTTCATTGAGTTACATCTCCAGGGAGATGATCTAATTACAGTTTCAAACATACAGTACTGAATAGGGATTAGAAGAAATGGATGCCTTTACAAAGTGGGATTAAGATTAAAACACAACGTTTCTAGGATTTATACATCCTCTCAAACTGGCACACCACTGTGACTGCACTCTCTTTATCCAGTGTATGGACAGAAAAAGATAATAAATAAATAAATGAAAGGGGGAGGGAGTAGAAGAGGTTTGGGGTATTCTTTTTTTGCTTTTATTCTTATTTTTATATTTTTTTGTAATCATAAAAGTGTTCAAAAATCTGTGATGATATGATGACACTGTGAACTACTGGTTGTACAATTTGGATTATAAAATATATGAATATATAATCGTGCCATGTTGAAAGGATTATGTACCTTGGAAAAACCATGTTTTAATCCTGATCCATCTCATGGATTCAGCCATTTCTTTTAACTCAGCACTATATTGGAAACTTGATTAGATTATCTCCACAGAGATGTGACTCACCCAATTGTGGATATTAACCTTTGATTAGAATCGTGACTTAACCTGGTCTTGATTAGTTTACTGGAATCCTTTAAAAGAGGTAACATTTTGGAGAGAGTCTTGAGAGCCACATAAAATTGTATTTAAATAAAGAACACATTGCCTGTATTTTAGAACTTCACCTATTCTGTGAGACCAAAGGAAGAAAAGTTTATTTTGTCCAGAATCTAAATTTTCAGTAAAACATAACCTAACTCAACCTATCTGTATAGATCATTTAACAATCCAAACAAAGGGATCCCAGAATAAGAATCAGTGCCTTTAATCTTGCATAGCTCAATGTAATGCCTGGATACATCCCAGAGTATACTAAGCAGATAATAAAAAAGTACTGGCAAAGTCCCTAGAGGGATGGGAGAAACAATATTAAACTTTACTGTGGGGGAAACCCCAGATAATGTCCCAAACATTAGCGACACCTAAATCAATAGGCCAAGCCCTTAATCTGGAGGCTACTCTTGTGAAGTTTATGTATGTAGCGGAGAAGCTTAGCCTACCTATAGTCATGCCTAAGAGTCACCTCCAGAGGACCTCTTTTGTTGCTCAGATGTGGCCTCTCTCTTTCTAAGCCCAACTCTACAACTGAAACTATTGCTCTCCCCCCATGCAGGGCATGACATTAAGGGATGAAACTGTCCCTGGTAGTGTGGGAGAGGACCCCAAGTGATGTATCTGGTCCTGGCACCATGGGATCACAATACCATCCTGTCCAAAAGGCAGAAAAGAAGTATAGCAAATAAGGTATCAGTGGCTGAGAGAGTTCAAATAGTGTCGAGAGGCTACTCTGGAGGTCACTCTTATGCAAGCTTCAGTTAGACATTGCTACCATCATAATTTGCCAAACCCCAACCAAACCCATTCCTGCCAATCCTAAAAAAAACTAGGGCATTATATAAGATTCTACAGAGGTTCCATGAACTAGGGTAACATTCCAGAAACCTACAACATCCAGATGGGTCCCTGGGCCAGATTAGTCCTGAAATGCAGAGGGACCAGCCTTTCCAGAACATCTACTTGTTCCATCCCCCTACCCCATATTAGCAACAGCCCCTTCCAACATGAAAAGTTAGAATGGCCATAGCCCAAATACCCCTAAATAATGAGAGAAAGATCAAAAATGATGGTAGAGTTATACAGAGATGATTTGGTTTAACAAATGAGTATAAGTACTGAATCAGTATATTGATATTTCTTTTAGTCTCCAGTACCTTAGAGCAGCTAGAAATAAAAACCTAAAACTGAGGAATTCTAACACATATACACACAAATTGCATTTAGAAAAATGTTTTGTGGGGTTCTGGTTGATCAAGATGGTGGCATAAGATGCTCCATGGTTCTGTTTCTACACAGAATCTTTGACCAACTACGAAAACTGACAGAGACATCTTCTTGAAACTTCAAAAGTAATTAAAGTGTTGAAGTAACTGGGTGAGTTAAATTCAGCTTTTAAAATGGTAGGAGAATCTCCTTGCATGCCTGCTGTCCCCTACCTACCCCCACCATGACACACTTTGAGTCACTCTGCACTTCCATTGTGGGTCCTTGGTCCTGTTCCAGAGGGAACAGAGTAATCCTTATGCACCTACAGATGTGCCTATATGTCAGTGCAATCTATCAGGTAAAGGAATGAACCAAGAAACTTCTGGAACTCACGCTCTCAAGACTTGCTCTGCAGTTGGAAGCATCTTTGTCAACAGCTAAAGCAGTGTAGTAAACAATTAAGAGAAGGTGTCCTGGGACAAAAGATAGCTTCTTTTAAGAGGGCATTCAAATTCATATAAATAAAGGGATCCTAAGACCATGAGCAATCAGGGTCACAAAAGACAAAGAAATCAAAACACTTTACATTTGCCTCCTCTTTATAGGAGGGCTAAACTCTGAAGGACAGCATTGCCAAAGCAGAGCCAATTTGCAGAGACTTTGAAAAGTGCTTTTTTGCATTGGTTTGTTTGTTATGTTATTTTCTGGCACTCAGGGACATTTCTGTCATATCAGTACCTGGACACAAAATTAAGGACCAGAGAGTTTAGGGAATAAATCCCAGAGTCACCACATTGAAATGTTAAAATGTCTAGTGAGCAAAAAAAAATTACAAGACAAACAAAGAAACAGAAAATGGTGGCTCATACAAAGGAACAAGATAAAAATCCAGAAATCATCAACAAAAACCAGAATTTGACATACCATACAAAGACTAAAAACAAAAAGAGTTCCTCAATATGCTCAAGGAGATAAAAGAAAACATAAAGAAAGAACTAAATTATATCAGGAAAATAATGATCAGGGGTCAGTAACACAGAAATAAAGAGCGTACTATGGAGAACTGTATGCCAATAAATTAGGTGACCTAGATGAAATTTCTAGAAACACTAACTACCTACACTGACTCAAGAAGAAATATAGTATCTCAACAGACCAATAACAAGCAAAAAGATTGAATTAGTAATCCTATGCTCCTAGTTATGAAATCTCAGAATCAGATGGCTTCAGTATTGAATTTTACTGAAGATTCCAAGAAAGAACTACACCAATATTGCCCAAACTCTTCCAAAAAAATCAAAGAGGAGGGAACACTCCCTAGGTCAGCTATGAGGCTAACATTACCCTCATACCAAGGCCAGATAACGCACCATAAGAAAAGAAAACTACAGACTAATACCCTTTAGAAATATAGACACAAAAATCTTTAACAAATTTCTAGCACACCAAATCTAAGACTATGTTAAAAGAATTATATACCACGATCAAGTGGAATATGTCCCACTTATGCAAAGATGACTCTACATAAGACAATCAATTAAGATAATGCATCATATTAATAGAACAAAGGGGAAAAAACACATGGTCATTCTACCATTCTACCCAAAGTAATTTACAGATTCAGTGCAAGCCCTATAAAAATTCTAACAGTCCTTCTGCAGAAATGGAAAAGCCAATCGTCAAATTTATGTGGATGGGTGTGTGGCCCTGTTTTAGGAAAATCTTCTTGAAAAAGAGGGAATCTGGAGGACTCACATTTCCCTGTTTCAAAAGTTACTGCAATGCTACAGTGATCAGACTAGCATAATACTGGCACAAGGATGGACATATAGACCATCAGAATCAGACTGAGACTTCAGAAATACAACTTCACAGCTATGCCAATTAGTTCTTACCATGGTTTCAAATAACAGTCTCCAATAAAATGGTGCTTGGAAAACTTGATATCTGTATCTAGAAGAGCTGTCTCCTAAAAGAGAACACGGGGAAGCATTTTCTGCTCCTTATATTAGGCAATAGTTTCTTAGACTTCACACCAAATCAAAAGAAAAAAATAGATAAATAGGACTTCAAAATATTTAAAATTTTTGCAACAAAGGATTTCATAATGATAGTAAAAAGACAACTGTCAGAATGATGAAAATATCTGAAAACTACATTTATCACAAGGGTTTAATATCAAGAATATACAAAGAAATCCTAAAATCCAACGACAAAAAAATCAAACAACTCAATCAAAAATGAGCAAAAGACTAGAATAGACATTTCTCCAAAGAAGCTATACAAATGGTCAAAAAGCACATAAAATGTTGCTCAACACCATTAGTCATTAGGGAAAAAGACAAAAAAAAAAAACCCACAATGAGATACCATTCACCAGAATAGGTACTATTTAAAAAAATGGAAAATCACAAGTGTTTTAGAGGATGTGGAGAAATAGGAACACTCATTTATTATTATTGTAAATGTAAAATGGGGCAGCACTATGGAAAACAGTTTGGCAGTGCCTCAGAAAGCTAGTATAGAATTGCCATATGACCTGGCAATCTAACTTCTAGATATATACACAAAAGAATTGAACGCAGGAACTTAAACAGATATTTGTACATTGATATTCATAGTTACATTATATACAACTGCCAGAAGATGGAAGCAATCCAGGTGTTCATGAACAGATGAAAGGATTAACAATGTGGCATATACATACAATGGAATATTGATCAACTGTAAAATGGAATGAAGTTCTGGCACATGCAACACCATGGAAGACCCTTAAAGATATCAGTTGAGTGAAATAATCCAGACACAGAAGGGCAAATATTGCATGATCTTCTGATGTGAAGGAATTAGAATAAGCAAATTCACAGAGTCAAAAATTAGATAAAGGTGACAAGAGATCAGGATGGGAATAGGGCATGAGGAGTTAATGCTTAATTGGTACAGAATTTCTGTTTTATCTCTTTAATGCCAGGCAATATGCAAGTAACTGGATAGATGTTGCTGCAGTTCATATAAAATCTATGACTTCAGGAAGTTTGTATTCATTGTAGAGAGAGACATGAAAGAAAACATTTATACTGGCCTTCTTTGCTTGCCTCCAACTCATTTCTTGCTTCAGAGTTTTTGTACATGTTGTTTCTTCTATCTAAAAGGGTCCTCCAAGTTGCCCCTTCCACCTGGTGACTGGTTTCCATCTTTCAGGTTACAGGTTGAACATGAATACATCAGGGTGGCCAGCCCCATACCACCCAATCTAAGCAAGATTTCCTTTGGTATTCCTCTTCTAGACCCTGTTCTTTTCCTTCATAGCACATCACTCAACTTCTAGTAAAGCATTTGTCCCTGAGTTGATCTGTTTATTGAGACTCTCTCAAACAAGACCATAAGGTTTATGAGGACAAGGACCACATATATCTTGGTTATCATTAGTATCTGGTAGCTAAAATAGTATCTGGTACATATTATGCAATGAGTAAATATTGTTGCAATGGTAAAAGATATAATGGGACTACGTCCTGGGTGTGTGACAGCACAAAGAAGGCAGAGCTCCATTTTATTGGCAGAGTGTGGCAAGAGAGACGCGAGAAGTTTAGAAAGTTATGCTGCTGATTTTATTGAAATACAGGAAGAAATTTGAAGTTAAAGGAGAGGAGCTGTCCAAAAAGAAGCAGCAGCACATGAGAAAATATGGCAGAAATGAGAACACATCACTTTGGAGAGAAGCCAATAGTTTGTTAGGTTCAGCAAGCACAGCTAGGATCCTCTGGGGAATAGAGGGACATAATACAGGAAAGAGAGAAAGAAAAAGAGAGAGAGAGAGGACAGATGATAAATCCATGCCAAAAAAGGACTCTGGGCTTCATCCTGCTTGGCACTGGGGGGTCAGTGAAGAATTCTCTTTGGATTTCCTTGTCATGCTGGGACTCTAGCTCTCTACCCTAATTTATATTGACATAATCCAAGTTGCTTAGAATTACTTGAAATATTTTAGCAATTATGCTATGCTTGTAGCTGCCTTAAAAAGATAAATAGATTCGTTTCCCGGTGCCTGCCCATGTAAAAAAAAAAAAAAAAAAGATAAATAGATATGATGACCAGAGAGTAAATGTGTGGACTAATAGAGAATGATGAAGTGGGTATTATATAGGATGGACATTACAGAAAAGAGGTTCCGGTCTCAGACAAAGGAAGGGGAAAACAATGCCAAATGAAAGCAAATTGACAAAGACGTGTCAATATGGAGATTGAGGGGGTAAATCAGAGACTTACAAGGCCCACCAAGGTTTGCTGCAGAATGGATGAGGTCAAGGTTGGCTGTTGTCTTCATGAAAAGGAGAACTAGAAGTAGGAAGAGTAGGGAAGATAGTCAGATTTTCTTTTTCTGTTCCTCAGAACTAACAAACTTGGATGTATCTCTGTTGCTAACAATTGACAACAGTTTCCAAATATTTAGAACAATAAAATATAATGAAATTTTCACTGAATAATTTCTTTCCGTAGTCATGAAGTGTTATTCAATAGAATATTACTGGCAGCAGAAAGCCAGAGTGTTATAACTTCATTTCATTTCCATCATATGCAAAATGTCTTTACAATATAGTTGGACACTTAAATGACAAAATGTGTAGAAGTGCATATTTTGTCTGGCACATAAGATGTACACGATTTAATGAATAGTTAAAATTTTCTCTTTAACTAACAGGACATAAAGTCTGGCCCATTGCTTTGCGAAGGGCTGATTTGAACTCTTTATTTCGTAGACTGTAAATCATTGGATTAAACAATGGGGTAAGGATTGTATAAGACACAGATATCAGG